>PVKE010039422.1:0-15022 GCA_004027555.1 Craseonycteris thonglongyai
ATTTTTTTTTTTTTTTTTTTTTTTAAACCAGGGATGTAAGATGAGCATTTTTATGTCCTTGATTTTACAGGCTATTTATAGTAGGTAGTAAGATAACACTTTTTTTGTTTTTTGCTTTTGTTTACCAGGAGTGCTTTTTCTCATTTGGGCAAGAAAATAACTAGGCTTTCATTTTCTGAAGATGATAGAATGTCACACAGTTCAGATATAGGGTACCTAAGGTGGTATATTAATATGAAACTTCCGTTCAGTCAGATACGTATGAGGTGTATTTTGTAAACACAGAGCAGTTTTTTCATTATCTATTATTTAATCAATTAGAATCTCTCTGTGTTGGAATTTCTATACCTCACATGTAGTACATTTAATGATCATTGTTACAGAGGCTGAAACTGTATCTTCTTCTGAAATATATTCTAAATAACAACAAAAAAAAAGCCTAAATTTTCAAGAGGATTTTACAGTTAAGTATATTTTATGGGGTTCTAATTATTTTTAGATGAATAATTTACACAAGCTGTAACTGATTACCCATTTTTAGTCAATAGAGTATTTGCTTCATCAAAATACATGTTCCTTGACCCTTGCTAACCAGTTAGAGGTGTTATGGTTGCCTCAAAACCAAGCATTTGTTTTTTCTTTTTAAGTTTGAAGATTTACAAAAGTAGACTCAGAGTGTAAAATTTCATATCTCTTATTCTAGCTAACATTTGTAATAAATGCCATCTACTAAAATAAAACCTCCCAACATTTCGATGTACAGAATGTGAATGATAAATAAAATTTGGTAAATCATGGATTATTGAAAGACTGTTGAACCTACCTGGCGGGTATCCTTTTGTGACATATTATTGCGCATTGGGGCAAAGATGTAGGTACACACATCTGCCTGGAGGCAGGGAGCTCTCAACTTCTCAAGACCTTTTCTGAGTGTATGCCGCTTAAATCCAGAACACAAAGTTTAGCAAGGCACTCTGAGAATAAAAATAATGGAAATTACAAGGGTCTCTGCCTTCCATAAGTTACCATCTCCCAGGAGGCAGGGGGCCACCATGGCAAGTATACAAATAACTATTTTGGAAGATGGGTATTTGTTGGGGGAGAAGGACATGGTTTAAGGAAGGCTTGTTAACACCGAGGCAGTGTGGTAGAGAGAGAGAGTTCTGGAAGCAGGTAACTCTGAACACTCCTCTTCACCCTGCCTCTTCTCAGCAGCAGTCTTCCTGAGTGTTAGTTTCTTTGCCTATAAAATAGGAATAATAACTACCTCGTATGATAGTTGTTAGTGTTAAATAAACATTGGATTTTTAAAAGTCCAGGTTGGTGACCAACTAATGATGGAATCCCGAAACTTTTCTCTTCCTTCAGCATTTATTGACCATGTGATTGGTGCCACACATTGTTCTAGGTGTTAGAGATACCAGCTGAACATAGGTATGGTCCCTCTCCTCTTTATGCTCTTTAGCAACTCAGAAATGTAAAAACATCAGTATACACACTTCTAATAAATGCATATAACACAAAAGTTGTAAGGTACTTCAGAGAAGGGAGTGATTCATTCTGTCTAAAATATCTGTGGAAGGCTTCACAGAATTTAAAAGGTTTTGGTGGCCTTTAGTGGGTGTTTTCTGGTGAACAAGGTAGGGAGGGTATGGGGAGCAGATGGAACAGCCATTGCAAAGGCTCAGACATGTAAAGCAGCATCATACATTCGGAGCAAGAACCAGAATGATGTTGCTGTTTGTGTGAGAGGACACGTGAAAAGGGTGGCTGGAGAGGCAAGTAGGGGTTTGTTTGTGAGGATCCCGATTTACTACAGTAAGAAGCTTATACTTAATCTTGTAGAGTGCTGTTTACCAAACTTTCCTCGGGATAAGTAGGTTCTGGGAGACATGTAAATATAGATTCCTAGGCAGGCCCTAGACACCCAGAATCAGCATCTCCATGGATGGGCCTGGAATCTCTGGATATTTAATTCATGCCCCAGGGAAACCCTGTTACGGGACATGGGAAAACCATTAAATAAATGTAAGCAAAAGAAATTCTTGATGAGATTTACATTTTTAAAGAGCTCTTTTAGACTGAATGTGGAGAATCCATTTGAAGGAAACAAGACTAAATATAGAATAAGGGTTAATAGTCCAGAAGACAGATGAGGGGTGTACTGAGGCAGTGATAACAGAGATGGAGGGGAGGCTGATAGAGAGATGACATGGGGGAAGAGAGAAAAGGGACAAGAATCCAAAATCACACGCAGGCCTTTCCCTTGATAGAGGTGCTATAATCTAGATAGTTTTCTTTTTCCCTGCCATTAGTTTTAAAGTATGGATAGCTATCAACCCATGGAAAAGAGGAGGAAGAATATTCTATTTGCATGAGCAAAGTTGTAGAAGTGGGAATTTCTGATGCATGTTGTGTGAATGATGATTCTTTGGGGGGTATAAGGTACCCATGGGTAATGTAGCATAGTGGTTAAAGATGTGGCCTTGGACATTGGCTGGCCTGCCTTTAAATCCTCAGCTCTGTGGCTTGTCATGGGCAAGTCTCTAACCCTCACTATTAATATCTGCAAAATGGGAGTGATAAATATTATCTAATCTAACATGTTGGGAGATAGGGATTAAATGATGTGATTTATGTAAAATGACAGTAATTTTATTCTTGGTTCACAGTAAATAAAATATAAATATTTTCTGACAGGTGCCTTTAAAACAGCCTTTCTTCCCCTCCTGTTAAAAAAAAAAAAAAAAAAAAGATAGCTGAAAACTGACCTCATACACGAGACATCACGATGAAGAACCTAAACATGAAATCCTGCATTCATACTAAGGAAGGGAAGTTGTGGGTTATAAAGCTGGAACAGCATCGACCTGCTGTAAGCCCAGCCTTAAAGCCTCTTCCAGCCCTGGGTTCATTAGGTGGATGTCATTCCTTTCTTCTGAAGTCCCTTGGCACATTTCTCTGATTCTCTCTTCTGACAATCAGGCTCTCCCTTTGCTATAGAAATTGTTTACATGTCTTATTTATTATCCTGTTTGACTGTAAGATTCTTGACCAGTTTTGTGTCTTAGACGTCTTCCTCTCCTGCCCACTCAACCCCTGCCATGCTTATAGCATAGGAGGCCTTCAATAATAAATTGTTTTTAAAAGAAGATTGGATCCATATTGTGAAAGACATTGAATAGCAGGCCACAGAATTTGTGCTTGATTTGGTAGGTAATAAGAAACTATTGAAGAATTTTGAATGGAGGTAGTGACATAATCGTCTTGCTTTTGAATGCCAGTGACAAATTCTGCACTATGTCTTCCACAGTCAAAATAGCAGACCTATTGCTTGCCTGAAATACTGTCTATTGAAAGAGTGAATATTCTTTTGAATGAAAAAGCAGATTTCAAGTGGCTTAAAAGTAAAGTTTCGACATTCTCTCTAAACTAATTGCAGCACTTAAATTATTGTGATTCGCACAGGTCCCAGGTATATATAACATATTTCTTGAAACTTGTATACAAGAAAAATTTTGGAAAATTTTATAGGGTTATTGTAATTATTAACAACTAGGAATGACTCAATAGGATTGAGTAAAAAAATATATCTTTAATATTTAGAAAACCATAGTTTCAAGGATATTTAAATAGATACTACTTAAAAAAAAAAAAAAAAGATAAGGACTTTGTGGTTAAATAGATTAAAAGCCAGAGTAGAGCAGGGTTTCCTTTAGTACAAGAATTTTCATATCCTCTAATTTGCTAATGTGCATTTTAAGTCTGCAAGGGATAGAAACATAGAGCTTCTCAGACTCACTTAACCATTGAAACCCTTTTGTGCATTATCTCTGGGGACCAATCTTCCTTGGAACACACTCTGAAAAACACTGTCCTCGACCGCTTCTTTCATTGAAGCACTTTCAGAGAGGGTTTAATATCCTAGGGAGTCTTCTTGCATCTTGTATTTAAGAGGTAGGTCAGCATGGGCTCAGGATCAATTTTCAGTAGTGTAAAAAGCAATTTCCTCTATGGTCAGAAGTCTCGTGGACTTCAGCTATCCTTGCACAGAATGTTCTGTTAACCCAGCTCTGCTTCTCGGTATACTTCATTGTATTAATCAATGTTCCCTAAATATCTCTTGAGTGTTTGGCTCAATGCAAGCACATTTGGTTACATCCTCAAAAATTTATAAATGGGGATCCCAGCAGAATCCTGTTATGAATTGTATTAATAGTTTGATGTGTAGCATATGATATACTTTCTTTCCTCAAAAGCAAACTTTTGCTTTTTGTTTTTTAAAGATTTATTTTATTGTTTTGAGAGAAACTAGAGTGGGAGAGAAGTGGGGAGGGCCAGAGCAGTCTCCATAGTTGTACATCATTAGTTGTGACATAGTTTCATTTTTCATGGGTGGATGTGGAGTTGCACAGGGCAAGAACCAAGCTGGGGGCCTCCTGCATGGGAGGCAGAAACCTTTTCTGCCAGGCCATCCGGGCAGTTACCAGTTGCACCACACTCAACATGTGGGTTTGCAGTCTAGGATCAGGATTTGATCCCTGGACCTTGCAGTTGCAAGACAAGCACTCAGCGGGCTGAGTTACCCCAGCATCCCCAACTTCTTCTTTTTAGAGTAGTCACCGAGTTGGAGGCTGGATCATAAATCTGTGGAGGCTGGAAGAGGATAGAAGGAGAGCAACTATCTTTCCTCATTTGGGAATAGATGGCTTGAGCCCTCCTCAATTCAGATGGTGAGCAATGGAAGAGATATACGACCCACCCTTTGGGATGTTTCTGGAAAACCCCAGCCTGCCTGAATCTTGCTGTTTTGGGATTTCTAGTACAGCAGAATGTTAGAACTGGTTGCCACTAGGAAGATGTTGCATCTACTGGCAATAAAATATTCCCTGATTCTTCTTTATTGCTAAAGGGTATCAGGACACATCATGTTCAGGGGCGTTCAGGAGCCCCAGCATTGGAGCCCTTCTTAGTCATTAATTGAGGGGAAAGCCTTCATACATTCATACATTCTATTCCAAAGTATTGTGGCAGTATTACCCACATCATTGTGTCGCCCCCTATTCTCTATAGGAGAGAGAATTAGGCTGCACGTACCTTGTCTCTCCAGCTTTGAAATGAGCAAGAGACTAGTGATACACCTAAGGCCATCTTTGCAGTATATATAGTGAAAAAAAGTCTGATTTTGTCTGTCAAGAAGTTTGTCCACCAATTTTGAACTCTTTATAGCAATTAGCTCATAAAATTGCAGTACTTCTAAAGGATGTTCTTATTTTGTTGATGGAAACATGGACATATTTGGAGAGCCGATGATCTTTAATATCATTAGCTAACTTGCAAACCTGAGAATAGAAACACACATTTACTATTCTTCATCCATCCAGATTCCATTGCTTCTACACACATGAGCACTGCATCCCAGCATAGTTATCAGCCACTTAATGGATGAGAGTTTTCACCTTGTTTCTTATTCTGGGTGGAATTCTCATTGTTCATTTTCTACCAGTATAGGCATGAATTGCTCTCTGCTGGCAAAAATAAATAAATAAACAAGCAGATAAATAAAGAAAATAAAACTGGACCTTGGCAGAAATAAGCTTATACTGAAAAGTCATGCCTCGAACTTTTTTAAAATTAGAGGGAATAAATGGTACTCTTGTGCATTGCTGTGTTGTGCCATACGTTGGGCATACGAGGCAGAAATATCAGGGAAGCTTCCCTTTGAACTTGCCAGGACCTTGAAATCTGCTGCTTTGTACTTGGACAGAGAGAGCTCTGAGTTCATGGATATCTTCTTGCCTTGTAAAACATCACTCTAGCTAGAGACAGTAATGTGTGAAGCTGTGGCATTTCAACTTTTTCATCTGCATGGCTGTACTTAAAAATTTTTTTTTTTTTTTTTTTTTACTGACTGGCCTCTTTATAGGCATGTAATCTGATAACATTTGCAGAGTTTTTATGGCATCCTTTACAGCAGGAGGTAAGGAAAACAAAAGCTGAGAAATCAATCTTGATTACATAGGGTCCCTCACCTACTGCTTGCTCCATTGCTCTCTGAATTGCTCTCATCCCTAACTCTGCACATAGTTGGTGATAAAGAGGCATTGGTTGAATACACTGTTATTTCAGTTTGGCTACTCCTAATAATTTGCAACAACTTAGATGTTGTTAGCATTAACCTAGGGTTTAATGCCTCATGAGAAATGTTAGCACACCAAAAACTGTTGAGTTTGTCAAAGTGTCAGTCACCAAATCTGTGATGGATTTATTAGGTAGAATTGAGTAGTTAAGAGTACAAGCAAACAGGTACAGGTCATAGCTGGAGATCCTGCCAACTCCTACAAATTTAAGGGAAGTGTTTCTGTGCTTCATGGAGAAATTATAATTCAAAATTCAAAAGCTTTTAACTTTGTGTTTAAGAGCTCAGAGTTACACATAGCTCTGTGGGAATCCTGATTCCCACACACAGTGTGACCTTTGGTGACTTATTTAACTCATCTAAATCTAAATGTCCTCATTTATAAAACGAGGATTATTACACTTATATAGAGATTTTGGAAGAATTAAATTAGAAAATTGATTCGAAACTCTTTAATTGTTAGACCAGGCACATATAATACAACATGCTCCATAATAATATGCACATGACCATTGACTCTTTATTAGTTTTGGGTCCCTAACTTTGGGTCCCTATCACTTTTTTTGAATTTCTGTTTTAGGATAGTGTATAATGTGATTTCTAAAAAATATGATAATAGCAGGATAATAAAAGCTTATTTCCCCTGGTCCTTGTCCTGTCACACAGGTGTGCAAACAAAACCAGAGTTTATAGGCAAAGGAGGCTGAGGACAAGGGTAAAAATCTGAGAGAATTATGAGGCCAAATTTTTCTGTTTTCTGTGTACTACTCTTTGGTGCACATCAAATACTGTCCCACTCCCCCCAACCCCCTCACCCCACACACACCTTTTTTTTTTTTTTGCATTTTCTAAATTTTGTTATCTACCTGAAGGCCAGAACGGAGTGAGCTCAACTGGCCAGAATCTGAATATGGATGGGTTTTCCAATTAGTCTATGACGTAGTATGGGACAGCTTTGTATGGGCTCAAACTCCAGAGTAGAAGAGCCTGGACAAGCTTCCAACCTTAGCTACCTGTAACCCAGGTTTGTACCTTGTAAGAGACTTCATGCAATGCATGAGGTAATTATGCCTGGCTTGTAATGACTATCTACTAAAGGTTAGTTGTTATTAATATTATCATCTCTGTAAGCTTGCACACTCTTAAGTCTTTTGCAACTCTACCATGCTGTATCTATTAATTTTTATGATGGTATCATTCAAAGTCCAAATTATATCTGCAAAGTGATACCTTACATTTATTTTTACATTTCTGTTTCTTAATATTTTCATCTGAGCCCCCCAGAAATTCTCAAGTTTAACTCAGTTTTCTGGATGAGGCAGCCAACTTGGCCTTAAGACGGTCAATTACTTGTCTGTTACCGTAGAGAAAGGGCACAGAAGAATTAAGATAAGACCATTTAATCCCCCCCCCCTTTTTTTTACATGCAAAGTACATTTTGTATAAAAAGGCACCCAGTTCACAAATGGTGTAAAATATAATGAAGGCAACTGATGGTCCTGAAAGTCATTAAAACCCCCTTGTGTCATCTCTCTAATCAAAAGGCTGCCACCCTTCTATTATTTATTACAATGTTTTATTTTTTTCAACTTAAACTGGAGCCTTGAGTTCTCACATGCCACTTGTTAAAGATTTTATTTTTTAAGAGAAGGTGTGTGAGAGAGAGAGAAAGAAAGGAGGAAGGGCCCAGAGCAGCACAGTTGTACATCATTAGTTGTAACATGGTTTTATTCTACACAGGTGGGTGTGGAGCCACACCAGGGGGTGGGGTGAGGTGGAGGGGGACCGAATCAGGGGCCTCTTGCATGGGAGGCAAGAACCTTAGCCACTGAGCCATCCCAGCAGTTACCAGGTGCACTGCAGTTCATCACATGTGTTTATGTGGGCCAGGGCTGGGACTTCAACCCCGGACCTTGTGGTTGTGAGGCAAGCACTCAACCACTGAGCCATACTGCATCTCCTGTTAAAGATTTTAAATCAGTTGCTTAGGCCATGAAAAAGTAATTTTTGTGAGGTTTTCTCACCTTATTGGTGAGGTTTTCTTATTTTGCGATCAGCATATTTTTTATAGTTTCCCCCCATCCTAATAATAATAATAAGAGAGAAGAGCAATGGAGATACAGCTCAGAAAACACTCAGAGGTGTATATAAAAAAAAAAAGTACTTTTTTTCATCTTTCTTTTTTTTTTTTTCATGTATGTTTAGATCCATAGGGTCAGTCTTTGACTAGGCAGAAGAGAGGTCAGAAATTAAATTGGCACATTCTAAAGGCTTAGTTCTCTTCTCCCTCTACTTAGAAATGAAAAAGAATACAAGAAATGCTGAACTATAAAGTAATGAGATTGCTCTCCTCCAAGATTTACCAAAACTCTTACTTCATAATCAGCAACTTTATATTTAAGTACTGCTTATTTTCATTTTACTATTTGCTCTTTGCATCAAATGTTCAATTGGCTTTGGGGATAATAGAAATTCTGTCACCCAAAGAATATCTACCAATTCCATTAGTAGCATTTTCAACTGGATCAAAAATATTGGAGTATTAGTGAATATTTCACATTGTGGGTTTTTAAAAGATACTTTTGTGTACCTAAAATTACTTCCTTGAGAATATTTGTTTCCATTGCCTTTTTAATTGGCTCACCAACATCATTTAATTACCTCTGCGCCCTATTAGAAGTACTCACTAGGTGAACTTCAAAAAAATTAAGTCAGGATGATTTCTTTTAAGCTGTAAGTGGGTTTAACATCTGGCTTGAAAATATCAAAGCAAATAAAACCACACGTTTTAATTGAAAAGTACTTCTGCAATATGCAGAGCATAGTGTCATAATGTCAGTCACATGTATTGTTCAAATTCTTCAGAGCAGCTGAATTACTTAAAGGTAATGTCAGCATTCTGAGAAAGTTATTTTCTTCCCCACTATAGAATAAAAAAGAACCAGTCAGGGCTTCCTCTTCTCTTTGGCAATATTTTTTCTCTAAAGGATTTCTTGACACTCTCTTTAGTTCTTGACTTCCAGGGCTATTCCTGACAAATCTCCAGAGATGAATTTCAGTGCCGATAGTAGTGTCAAAAGCATGAAGCCACTTGCCCAGGTGCTATGACCTCACATTTGATTGCCTGCAATGCACCAGACAGAGTGCTTAAACTGCAGCCTGCCTAGGGCCTTCCAGAATTTACATTATGCATTTTCAAAAGGCTATACTTTGAAGTGGGACCATGTAAGTGAAGCTTGTCCAACCTGCGGCCCAGGACAGCTTTGAAATGCAGCCCAACACAAATCCGTAAACTTTCTTAAAATATTATGAGATACCTCTGTGATTTTTTTTTTTTTTTGCTCATCAGCTACCATTAGTGTTAGTGTATTTTTAAAAAAAGATTTATTTTATTGTTTGAGAGAAGGTGAGAGAGAGAAAGAGAGAGAGAGAGAGAGAGAGAGAGAGAGAAGAAAGAAAGAAAGAAAAAGAAAGAAAGAGAGAGAGAGAGAGAGAGAAAGAAAGAAAGAAAGAGAGAGAAAGAGAAGGAGAAGCTGGGGAGGGCCCAGAGCAGTTTCCATAGTTGTACATCATTAGTTGTGACATGGTTTCATTCTACACAGGTGGATGTGGGGCTGCTCTGGGTGGGAACCGAACCGGGGGCCTCCCACGTGGGAGGCAAGAACCTTTGCTGTTGTACAATCTCAGTGCTTACCATTTGCACCACAGTTCAGCATATAGGTTTGCAAGGGCCAGGCCAGGAATTGAACTCTGAACATTGCAATTGTGAGGCAAGTGCTCAATCTCTGAGCTATCACAGCATCCCCAATGTTAGTGTATTTTATGTGTGGCCCAGGACAGTTCTTCCAATGTAGCCCAGGGAAGCCAAAAGGTTGGACACCCCTGAAGTAGTTTTAAGCTATAGTTTATCAGTATTGAAAACTTGTCAATACTAGGTCATGAGTAATTATAGGAATGAGAATATTAATGTACAATTTCAGAGTCATGTAGTATTCTATGTTTATGGTGTTCTATACTTTTTTAAAGATCTGAAAAGTACATTTGTAAATATCTAGTTATCTTTGCACTCAACATTTCAGTGGGAATTAGTTGCCTAAGAAATTATAACAGACAATAGATAATTTATTCCCTCTTTAGAAATGTTGTACTTGTTTGTTGATTTTTACTCACTGGATTGAGTTTGTGGTTTAAAGAGAAGTTAATCCTGACTTTCTTAATACCTATAGAGTTTCAGGATTTCTTAAAGACAATGGCCTTTGATACTCCAATCCAATAAAATTCCCCATGCGTAAGTAATTTCCAACACTCTTTTGCTCAACTTCTGGGACTATGTCGATGATGTCTAGACAGTTTAAATTAAGTTGAGATTGACTATTCATTTATTTTGACTAATGAAAATAAAAATCGATATTTTATTTTTCATACCAATAAGAAATTAACCTAAATTTGTTTTAATTGCCCAATTCACTTTGCCTATGTAAATGTTTTATTGTGTTGTTTACTATAAGGATGCCTAATATGGTTCATAATATTTCCTTCTAAGTTTTAATAAATAATATAGATTTTGTTTGTTTACAGTTGTGAGCAGTCACAGTATAACAACTTATGTTCTATTTTCACATTAATACACAGAGACTTCTTATCAGCATATGTGCTCAATATAATAATCCTGTATTGGCAGTTTGTTTTCACCCTTGAGAATAAGTAGATGTGTACAAAGTCATCTTTAATTTACCAGTTTTCTATTTATTTGATATATTGTATGCAGACATAGATGAGACATTTTTCTCCTTTGTTTTAAGTTTAGAAAAATGCCATAGCAGGTCACCACTGTATCTTAATATTGGTTTATTCTTTGCTCTTATAAACTAAACACTCTCCTTAGAAATCACTGCCTATCTTACCATGAAGTCCGTTTGATCAAGTTTTTCATCTACTAGACATTAAATTCATTGTTTTGTTTCATAACATGACCATTTCTAGTCTAGGAACTATTTGACTTACTTAACTCAGATCTTGTCATTCAAGATTCTCCATTGACTGGAGACGGTTCTTTTCATGGCCTCCTTGTAATGTATCATATGTTATTAGGGAAGAGAAAAATTAATGTGAGATGTGAGTTAATTTCTTGTTTAAAAATTTGATGGGATGCTTGGATGGCTCAACAGGTTGAGTGATTGTCTTATAGCCGCAAGGTCTGAGAGTTGAGTCCTGGCACTGGCCCATGTAGACCCACATGCTGAGCTTCAGTGTAACTGGTAATCACCGGGATGATGGCAAGGGTTCTCACCTCCCGCAGGGGAGGCCCCAGTTTCGGTTCCACCCTGTGCGGCCCCACATCCACCTGTGTGAAATGAAACTATGTCAAAAAATTAATGATATACAACCATGGAGACTACTCTGAGCCTTTCCCCTCTTCTCTCTCTCTCTCTCACCTTCTCTCAAAACAAAAATAATTCTTAATTAGGAAAAAAAGAATTTGAAAGAATGCTGTCTTGGGGGTCTGATCAATAACTTTCCAGATGCCAGCTTTGTTCAGCACTACATCTTTATTATAGCCTGAGACCCAGTTCTTCTGTTTAATTATTACCATTTTTGGATTTAAAAAAAGAGCAAATCAAGGAAAAGTCTCTATGATATATTTGCTCAAATTGGCAGCATTGACAGAATTATCATCATCACACCCAATATTTGACAACTATTTTATGCCAGATAGTTTATACTTAGTATGATTTAATCTCCCTAACCTTGTGTAGGTTTACCTATTGGGAAAATGGAAGAATAGAGAAGCTAAGTACAGTAACTTTTCTTTCTTTGAATATCTAGAAAGTGACCAGGCCAAGGTTCTAACCCTGGGGGTCTGTCTGACCCCCAAACCCAGGCACTTCACTACTTGGTTACACCCTGTCTACAAGAAGAGGTGTCAGTGGTGTCAGATAATTTTCATCAGCCTAGAAATTCGGCTAAAGGTGTTTTAACCCCATTCTGAAAATCTCAGGTGGGTTTTGATATTTTCTGTCACATATCCAGACATTTCTCTAAATTGTTTAATCCATTGTAGGGCCTAGAAGCATTGGAGACCAGACTCATATCTAGAAGTCTACCCTATAAATTCTGATTTGGTGGCAGTTTTCCTATTGCCATGTACAATCTTGGGAGATTATTGGTAGCATATAGAATTGGCATTTTACCACATGTGCTGAAGGCTACACAGGGCCCTCCAACATTTTTCTGATACTGGTTCAAGAGTCAGGTGATCAAATAAAGTGAACTAAGCCATTGTTTTGATGAATAGAATGATAATGAAGATACAGAAATCACTGGTTCCCAAATTTCTCAGATATTCCTGTAAACATATGGTTAAATTGAAAACCAAAATGTTTATTAGAAAATCAGTATGAGCTAAGTAGAAGAAGGTTAATTTGAATAAATTCTTCATGGATTCTGAAATACAAGTTTCATACTACATCATTGTCCTTGCCAGGATAAAACTAGAATTTGTGAAGGATTTCATTGGAATCTCTTCCAGGTCATAGCAGATTTTAAGTATTTATTGACCTGGTCATTCTCCATGACCACAGGACAAGATCACAAAATAAAAAGAGACTAAAGTTGCATGTTCCAGTCTTCCGTGTGCCTCTTTGACCACATCTTTGAGGGTATTTCTTCCTTTCTACAGCCTTTTTTTGCAGCTGATGTTCTTGATTGATCTGTTGCTTATTGTGACAACTTTTGATGCTGAAGAAGGGGTATGCTCAAATAGTTTCCTAGGCCTACTTTACAATCCTACTTTCATTCTAAAAAGTCAAGTTAGTATACATCAGACTGGGATGATATAGGCTCCTGCTATTCTTATGCCAGGAGAGCATCAGAATTATCCCCAGAGCAACTTGTTAGTTTAATTCCACATGCAGAGTGTGTTGAACCGGAGATCAGAGACCTCTGAGCACTAGGTCACCCAACTTACCCTGGGCATCTGGGTGTTTGGAAATTTCTTGTGCGTTTTGTGAGAATTTGTTGTTGAGGCAGAGTAAAAGCATTTCATAGGCGTCTGAGCAGATCGCTGACAGTAGTGTGTCAGGAGCTGCAAGTTCAAGTCTTAGCTGTAATTTCTCCCACGATATTAAGCAAATCATGGAAACATAAAATGCCTTATTTTGAGTTTCCAAATTGTATTAGTTTCTTTTATATTCTTCCTGCTACTTTTAAGCAGTTTGAAGATTTAAAAAAAGATTTATTTTATTGCTTTGCAGAAGGTGTGTGTGTTTGCATGTGTGTACATGAGAGAGAGAGAAGGGGTGAGGGCCCAGAAAAGTCTCCATAGTTGTACTTCTTTAGTTGTGATATGGCTTCATTCCACACAGGTGGATGTGGGGCTGCACGGGGCAGGAACTGAACTGGGGGACTCCTGCATGGGAGGTGAGAACCTTTGTTGCTAAGGCATTTGGCAGTTGCTCAGCAGTTCAACATCAAGGGCTTGCATGGGCCAGGGCCAGGAATTGAACCCTGGACCTCATGATTACAAGGCAAGTGCTTAAACTGCTGAGCTATCCTGGCATCCCTGAAGATTTTTTAAATATTGTTTTAAGAGGTTTTATGTCTACTATTTTATTTATAGTAGAGATCAAATTTTCAAAAGTGAAGAAGAAAGGGTTTTCTACAACCCTCTTATGAAAAGGGTTGTAGAAAAACTGGTTCAGTGACTATAGCACTTAGTTTCTCCCACCATCTCTCACAGGCCTAGAATTCCTGCTTCCTTTCAAAGAAATAATTTGGTCATGTTAGATTTTTTTTTTAAAACATATTTTTATTTATTTTTATTTTTGACAGAGAGAGAGAGAGAGAGAGAGAGAGAGAGAGAGAGAGAGAGAGAGAGATACAGAGACAGAGACAGGGAGATAACTGAACTGGGGGAGCTCCCAGTTCAGCATATGGTTCCGCACAGGCCAGGGCTGGGATTCCATCCCCGGTCCCCGGAGCTGCAAAGTGAGCACTTAACCTACTGAGCCATCCCGGCTTCCCCACATTAGATTTTTAAAAATATTAACTCCAAGTGTTGAAAGATTTGATGCCAGCTCAAGTCCCAAGTGAGTGACTTGACAAGGTAAATAGAGCAACATGCTATTTCTGAAGTATTCTTAATGTATTTTGAGTGTGGATACCTATGCAACTAAGAACCCTGATATGTATGTAGTAGTTTGGTGGTTTTACCTGAAGACCTATGTGTTAAAGATAGTTTACAGATGCAGGGGCACCATCGTTGATGTATCATTTCATTGGTTATAGAGACTAGTTTTCTTCCCAGATGAGATGTAAATTGGTCATCTCTGCCCTTGAACACTTCTGTGGGCTTGTGTGACCTTCTCTTAGGGCATCTGATTATACTGTGGTTCTCTAACACAGCTTCGTTTGAGGAGGCACCCCAATCCCTTCAGCCCCAATCTCCCAACTATTTGACTCCTTGCTCCATTGTTACACTTAGAAGAATATTTGTGTACATCCAATGGAAGGTCTGTTTGACTTTAAACATAGAACACCTGGAGCTGGAGTCCTGTGTTCAGGTAAGGTAGTAATAGGAATGAAAACTGTAGATGTGGGTAGTCATATCACTGATGAGGATCAGATGCAAATCTGTGCAGGAGTCCTACCCTGCCGATTTAAGATCAGTAGCTGAATCATATTTTCTCTGTCAGGATTCTTAACTTTTTTGGTTCATTTCCTTTTTTATTGATAGGGCTGCAACCTGTGTGATACTCTCGAAAGAGAAGATAATTAAATTCATACCACTTCACTATTAGGCACCTATTTTCTTTCCCAGATTTCTTTGGCAGAAAAACATGATTCTGGCTCCAAAGTTCCTCTTTTTAGGACATTCTTTACAAT
>PVKE010039423.1:0-15022 GCA_004027555.1 Craseonycteris thonglongyai
CACACACACACACTTATACTACAACATTTTTTTGAGTTTCGGGACATCTCTCTGCCACTAAAAATTAAACTTCTTTATGCAGGAACTAATATATGTAGTGCCACATTCTGACACTGAGATAATTGAATCCTGGAAAAAATCAGCCAACTAATCATTTATGGAGAACCTATTAAATGTTTAACGCTGTGAATCAAAGAAGATTTCCTGGCTCGAAACTGGTGAAAATGCAGACCAGAAGTTGAGTACACACAGTGATGTTTTAAGGTAACTAGTGTAACAAGTTTTGTTGTTGTTTTTTGTTTTTTTTAATTGTTAAATTTATTGGGGTGATATTGGCTGGCAAAAATTACATAGGTTCCAAATATACAATTCTACATTACATCATCTATGTATTGCATTACGTGCTCACTACTCAGAGCTAGCTCTCTTCCCATCACTGTATATTTCATGTCCCCTCCCTACTCTCCCACCCACCTTCCCTTTACCCTCAGGTAACCACTAAATATTGACTGTATCTATGAGTTTTTGCTTCTTTGTAGTGTAACAAATTTAGTAGCAAAATATTAACTATTTATCACACAATCAGTTTTCCCCAAATCTATCAATATGGAGGATGCCAAAAAATTTATACACATTTTAAGAAAAAAACACTGTACTAAAATTGTAATACTCAATATATACCACTAACAAAAGATGACTGCAAGTTATGTTTGACTTATGCAACTACAAGAGGTGCTCAGAGTGGTGACCATCAGCATCTAGACACTTCTGACGACAGTGAACTACTGCTTGAACAACATTGAGCAAAGTGTTCACGTGTATCGCTGAGCACGCTGTTTCAATTTACCGTGGGTCTTACACTTATCACAAATGTGTGTAATTGTTAGGCGTGTTCGAGTTTCTGTTACATACTCACACTTCCATTGTCGTATTTCTACAACATTCCTGAATTTTGAATACCACTTTTAAATGGTCTTGTACTCCTCGACCGACAACCGCGCTTCAGCCATTTTCTTTGACTATCCTACCTGTCACATGGTGACACTAGCATTCATTTGATTAATGCTATTTTTTGAGAGAACATCATACTACACATTGCTACCATAATTCAATTTCCAGTTGAATTCCAATTCAACTTGGAAAAATAATATGTAGATAACATCTCTTAAAAACTGTACACATTTTTTTGGCACCCCTGGTATGCATATTATAATTATAGTCTTCTCATCTTTTAAGACTGCCTTCTCTTCTACACTACCTTTGGTTTACCCTGATGCTTAAATGAGCAAAAGTCTAATTTTTTCAGGCTTTTTTTTTTTTTTTTTGCAAGAAGTTTTTATATTTTGACTCATAGACCACACAGAAAATTTATCCTAAATTTAGATGTATGTGTAAGGTTCTAGTAATCTCATTTAATCCAGGGATATGAACTAAAACTTCAACCTTATCAATAATCAGGATTGCCAAAGGGACTGGATGAGAGCCATCTAGTGAAAGATGATCTAAGGGGTAATACAAGAGAGAATGCTTTCTAAGTCATAAGTCATTTTGTAAATGTAAACATACATCAAAACAACGTAGCCCAGGCCTGGACAGAGTTCTTCAGGGCAAGGGAAACTTCCAATTTTCTCCAAGTGTTGTGGTCCACTAGCTATTTTCACTTGCTCAATACATACATACATACTTATTTACTTACTTACTTACTTACATCTGCCTCAATTGTGAAAAGCCAGGTCTCACCTCTAGCAGCTGTACATGTACAGACAAAACTTGTGTGTGTCTGTGTGTTTACATTCATCTGCCTAGCTGCTAGGCCCTGGCATAATGTGGCATCCACTACAACAATGTTTTCTTAATTCTGGTGGTCACCCCAAAATACCTTGGCTGTCCACCAGTGAACAGAGGTCAACATCTTGTCCAGCTCTGCCATAGCCTGTGGATGGAGATCTTCCCAACATGGAAGGACCTGAGAGTTTGAAATTATTGGGATTTGCTTATTGGTAGAGATAAAGAATACATGGCAATGTTAGGATAAAGAATACGATCACTGGGGAATAAAGCTCAAGTAACCAAAAGGTCAAAATGTTCGAAGGATTCTCTATGTCAACATCAAATTTCATGAAGGATTATGACATAAAATTAGAAAACATGCCTATGAACCTGGGCCTAATAAAAAGAGGGGGGTGGCCTAGAAATCAGTGACATCAGAGAAGTGGATGGTAAAGTTGTTAGGGAGAAGAACATAATACCTATCTACGTACATGTAAAAAGTACTTTAGAGAGAGAGATCTATGAAGACAGTGTGTGGTACATGCTTTGTGGTTTACAGGGTCTGTGCAATAACTCCATGCGGTCCTATATCTAACAGGTAGGGAATGATTATACTATATCAAGCTCGTTTCATATCCCAACTGAATTATATAAGGAGACCAGAGGAGGTATATCAAACTGTGGGACATGTGAATTGATTTTTAAATAATAAAACTTTAATTCTATGTCCCATCTTTCATCATTTTTAGGTATTCTAAAATCTGAGTATAAAAAAAAACATTCTGTTCTTTGGTTTCTTTGATGCCTTCCTTCTGTTTTTTGTTGATTTTTTTTCTTAACTGAAATTATTTCAAGATTATGTTCAGAATTTCACTTTTAACGATGTTCCCAGCCAAAAATCACATTTGCATGTACCTTCCTACAGTAAAGTCTTCACATATGTCAGCTATTTGGTTGTTCGCTTAGGTAAGTGCCTCAAAATAAGCCTTCCTTAACACTCAAACCTTGAGCTAGGTCATACACCCCATTAAATGCCCTTGCATTGCAATGTACCATTCCTGCTGATATTTATCAGTACTATAACTAAATGTCTAATGGAGTAATTTTGGGTTATTTTCTCTCTTACCACCACTGTCTTCTCAGCATCAAACATGGTACTTTGCATAAAGTAGATGCAAAGTAGATGCAAAGATGCAAGAATGAATGCGTAGCTGAGCATAGGAAAATACTATTCACCCATCAAGAATGCATCCCTCCCACCTACCCCCATGCTGTCCTTATCCGGTTTCTCTTCCTTGGAACTACATCTCAAGCCTTATCTTGACCATGGTTTTTTTTCTGTTGGCTACCGTTCAGGTTGAACTTTCCCTCTCTAATTCCTTTTTTACTTTAGCACTTTATCGCCCATTATTTTCTAACCACCCAATATAGTGTTTCGGTTTATTCTTTAAGATAAAAAAGAGGCATTAAGGCTTAGAGAGTATGCCTGAGTGACATCATCCTCTAGGAGTTAATCATATAGGGGTGTCGTTGTAGGACTCTGAGGACAGCAGTAAGCATGATTATAGAAACTTAAACCTGGACACTTCTCCTAGAGAATTTAGGTAACTGTAGTGTAAGACAGGATTCTAAGAACCCAAGTTGGATGAAGTACAATATAAACTGAGACAAAAGTGGGAGTGAGAAGGTGTTGATAAAATTTATGGGCTGGTTCCATGCAATGTTCAAAGAGCCCTTGGGGAAGTGAGGCAGCCCAAAGACTCTTGTGCTATGAATTTCCTCCACTCTTAATCTTTTCCATTCTTAAAAACACGACTTCTTTGAGAGGCAACAATCTTTTAAAGCCTCTTACTATCTGCTATTCCTGTGATTCTAGATGCTTCTAAGGTCATACTAGATAAGAAGCAGCAGCACTTCCATTACCTATGCTTTGTTTTAGGAAAATACAGCTTTCTGTGTTCACCATTCCTTGTCTGTCCTTGAGAAAATGAGGCATGATTACCGAAGTCCTGAAAGGATTCCATGGTCTTGTGTTTGGATTCCTTTGGGTGGAATCCAGTAAGAGATAGACAGGAGAAAGCTCACTTTTCAAAATGTGCCTTGTTTGCATGATGGTTGTGTAAATGTCTTAGTATTCATTATCTTGTTACCCACATCTGCTCATTCTGCGCTATATGAACACCATATCAGCATGCAATTCATAGAAACTTGCTTTATGGCTTTGCTGTTTCCAGGATAATTTGTTATGAAGTGACAAACACTTTGACAATGGTTCTGGCTCTTCAGTAGTCTGTAATGATGGGACCCAGTGTTAGGGCAGGAGTAAAGGCATGGAAGGTACTGCAAATGGACATGGAATTAATCCTAAGCACATCAAGGTGTTAAATTTTGTCTGTAGACATCATCACACCTCCAATGAACTCCTTGTTTCTGTACCCTGAAACATGCACTTGAGGTTATAAAATATTCCATAAAACTTCTATATATGAAATCCAGCATTTAAAAAATATCACGAAAGGGTAAAAATAAATAGGTAAGTAGACAGACATACAGACAGATAGATGCTAGTGTTCATTATGT
Source organism: Craseonycteris thonglongyai (assembly GCA_004027555.1). Taxonomy (NCBI): domain Eukaryota; kingdom Metazoa; phylum Chordata; class Mammalia; order Chiroptera; family Craseonycteridae; genus Craseonycteris; species Craseonycteris thonglongyai. The sequence continues at coordinate 4,351 of PVKE010039423.1, forward strand.
TTTGGGAGGGGAAAAAAGTGAAGAAAGTAGAAATTCTAAAGTCATTAAAGAACATAGCACAACTGCTTCAATATAACTAGCAATACATTTCTCAGGTTCAAGAGCTTAAATAGTATTGATTATAAATGACAGATCTTTTCATATTCTTTCAGACTGTGACTTCCATCTTGTTCATATTCCTTCGCCTTATTACTAGCTCTGATGAAGCCCATTGCTTGTTGTAAACTGCCCTGTGGGTTGCTATGTCAAACAACTGAGAGTGTCCTCCAGCCCATACCCAGGGAAATATTCAAGCTCTTTGTCCAGAATGCTGGGTTAGCTCAACAGGTTGAGCGCTTTCCTTGTTACTGCAAGGTCCAGTTATCAAAAAATCCCAGCCCCACTCCATTCAAACCCATATGCTGAACTGCTACCAGTTCGGTTTCCACCCTGCGTCATCCCATATCCACCTGCATGCAATGAAACTATGTAACAAATAATAATGCACAACTATGGAGACTGCAATGGACTGAATCCCATCAAAAATCACTGAGAACTTCTAAATAGATCCTGGTCCAGGACTATGGAGTAGCCTATGCCTTGAAGCCTTGTAAGAGGATTTGACCTGGAGCTGGATGACCCCACAAAATTATGCTCAGATTCCTGACCCATAGAAAGTGGAAGCTAATTATTGTTTTAGGTCTTTAAGCTTTGGAATAATTTGTTACATGCCAATAGATAATTTTTACACACCCCATAAAATGTTCTTAGTGGATTTTAATCTCTGTCCTTAAATGATGCCATTCTTTTTCAAGGTTAATCACAGATTCTCTTACATTGTTTACTTAGTGTTAATTGGTCATTTTCAAATGGTGTTCGGCGGGGCCCTAAGGTAGTTGGATGTGTGCAAATGTGTGTGGTTTTATATACGTGATGTGATTGTGTGTTTAGGGGCAAAACTTAAATGAGAAATTTTAAATGGGCTGGGCTCTGTCTTAACTAAACCAGATCCTCTTTTACCTTCTAAATATATTAGGCTACCTTATAATGTTTAACTACGGAAGAAAGGCACTACCGGTATTTTTTAAAGTTTTAGAATTATTGACTTAAATGTTTTATGCATTATGTCCTGTCCACTATTGAGCTAAACACAACGTAAGCTTTTTAAAGACCAGGAACTAGTAGGTACTTTTGTGCAATCTGAAAATTTCCTTCAGGTAACCAAATCTAAAGTTTCCTAGATTTGAACCTAGAACTCTTAAATCTCACTTTATAAAATATATTCTATCAAGTAAAGTGAAACCAGGCAGTCTATAAATCAGGCAACAGTATTACTACTTTACAGCTACAAAATATAATTAACAATAAATGTAGGAAACAAAATGGATTCACACCTGAATGACACATTTAAACTATGAAACAATACAATCTCAAAGTTGAAAGAGATCTTAAAAGTTATCATTCAAAGTACCCAAGTGATGCTTTAACCTCTCCATAAGCTTATTATCAAATTGCTAGTCTCATCTTTAGAAAGTATAAGACCAAACTGGCAACTTAAGAAACACTCTCTCAACTTGGGCTGAAAATATTATCTTTGGAAATCCAGAAATGTGGCCTGTATGTCCTCAATAAGACTTCAGTAAGCTTGATATAAGAGGTTAAGGCCTCTGCCTCTGGAAGTCAAACATTCTATAACCATAATAGGGTGCCACCCAGTTGATATATTAATTTATTCATTTATGCTTTTATTTACTGCTCATACAACTTTTCAAAAATGCTATCTGCACTCACTCTTCTCCACTTTCTCACTTTTCCATGCATTACTCAACTCTCTGCACTGTCTTTCTCTGACACCACTTATTGAAATTGCTCTTGCTAAGGTTAATTATGATTTTATATGACAGCATTTCTTCCTGAAACTCTCTAATATATACTTCAACATTTAGAAGGCCAAATCACTAAGATGTCGTACTCTATCAAATATTAAAGGTTAAGAGAAAATGAGACCAAAGATGATTCCTAAATGCTTAGTTTTAATAATCTGGTTACTGCCTCTTTTTCTACCTTCATCTCAAGGAAATTTCTAGAATACTTGTTCAGCTTTGCCCCCTCCCCTTCTTAATATATCTTAGATCTTGTAGCAATAACTTCAGTACTTTGTACAGAGAGAACCCCAAAAAGAGGGAAGTTTGCTGAGGAGAGAGGAAAATTGGTAGGAGTGTAAGGAAAGAGTGAGGGTGGAAATAAAAGGAAGAGTATTTGATTGGAAGTTGAAAGTGGCAAGTGACAAGAGGAAGATCTGGGCACAGCTATGGTATGCAAGGGACTTCATTGCAGCTGGAGCCATGAAAGAGGTGTTAAGAGGTCTATGTTGTAAATTAAGTTTTTTTAATGTTCTAAAAGAAGCACCAGAGATAATCAAATGATAAGGGTTACACATTGCTTTATTTTGTTGCACTATATATTCTATTCATATCACCTAGGTTGAACATTGTGGGATCCCTAGACTGATTCAAGTAACGTATTATCAGAATATACCAGGGTAAGACATGGCCCTGTGTTTTAAGATGTCCCTACTCTTGCCTCTTTTCTTTTTAAGATTTATTTTTTTATTGTTTTTGACAGAGAAACAGAGACAGACAGAGAGAAGAGGGAGGGCCCAGAGCAGTCTCGACAGCTGTATGGCATCAGTTTTCAACATAATTTCATTCCACACAGGTGGACGAGGGTGCACGGAGGGAACCAGGCCAGGCCTCCCATACAGGGCACACCCCAGTTCAGCATATGGGTCCACATGGGCTGGGGCTGGAATTCTATCCTTTGACCCCAGGGCTGCAAGGCAAGCGCTTAACCTGCTGAGCCATGCCAGCTTCCCCTCTTGCCTCTTCTGACCACATTCAACTTCATAAGGTAGGAAGGCTACCCAGCTAAGATAATGGGCCACACAAAGCCATAACCTCCAAGCTTCCAGTACATGGAACACTGCTCCAAAGTCATCACATCTGGTTCCAGAGCCTGGTTCGTTATCTTCTGTGATCCCAACTTATGTTCGTGACAGCTTCTGTGAACCAAAGTGTGAAAAGAGTCAACTCGTTGCTTGCACGAGGGAAGTAAATGGTGCTTGATCATGGGGCAACTACAAATTGTTTTTTCATCTGTTTCACTGGCAAGCAGGTCTGCATAATCCTTCCATGGCATGCCAGACTGTCCTGGAGTGTTGGGCCTGTTAGGTGACCTGAGGAACGGTTTGATACTGCTGGAGCATTCAGCTCATGTGAGTCATTGTGGTAGACAAGCCCAGAAATGTCAGAGGCCAGCATGGAACTTGTTCTGGTACCAATGAATAGCTACCACGGAGTGGTAAGCAGAAGAGAGAGGAGATCCACTTTGCATTATAGAGCCCTGTTTAGAAAAAGAAAAAATATGAAAGAAGCTGATGTGAATTTTCAGGGTGTTTTAGCATCAATTTGTGTCTTTCTGTCTCTGCGCAATTCCACTGATGTACTAGATGATGAGTTATTATGAGAGAAAGAAAAAATAGGAGAGACAAAAGTATTTTTGCTGCATTATATATTAATGCTTTTACTTAAATGTTACACATTTTGAGAAGGATGAAAAATTATAAAAAAGAAAGACATGCTGTCTTGGATATTTATAGTGCATATTAGCATATAAAAGACCCTCAGAAGTACCAAAACAAAGGAATTGTTTAACTTTGTTTATCCATAGTTCTCCAAAACTTATTTCACATTGTGTCTCGTTTTTATGCACCAGCTATAAACCTCTGTCAATATGGCTCTGTGAGGAAACAGCTTGGAAAATTGAAAACATTAAAAGATTTTTAAAGGTGAATGACAAGTTTCTAACTCTTAAAATATTTCATAAAATAAAATGACTCATAAAAACGGAATGGATAAACATGCCTAATGTTAATTCTAAGGGCAATAGTTGTACCCTGGGGAAAAATAATTTAGAACTGTCTAAGAGAAAAGCAAAGAAGAAAACTACTTGGGACATTTATTTGAAAATCTTCAGGAGTGTTAAGTTTTCAGTGCTTAGTGGTTAATTTAATTTTTGGATATAGTCCAGAATTAGTCAGCTACTGAAGAGTTGAAGTGAGTGTCGAAGTGGGATCATTTTACATTAAAAAAAAAAATTTGAGTGTCACTATGAAGTCATTGAGTGAATTTTATATGTCACAAATATTAGGCCTGAACTTGTTTTCAAAGGAGGAATTATTTGTAAAAGCTTTTGCAAAATATGAACATTGGGGGAAGCTGGATGGCTCAGTGGGTTAAGCGCTCACGTTTCATTGCTGGGGACCAAGGATCGAATCCCGGCCCTGGCCCGTGCGGACCCATATGCTGAACTGGGAGCTCCTCCAGTTCAGTTCTCTCTCTGTCTCTGTATCTCTCTCTCTCTCTCTCTGTCAAAAGACAATTAAAAAATAAAAAAATAAATGTTTAAAAAAATATATGAACATTGTTAGTATAATGTTTGCATATTCTCTCTTCAAGTAACTGTTTAAAGGGCATCGTGTGCCTTCTGTTGGTAGAACATTTTGGCGATTTTTTAAAAAAAGTTAAACAGGGGAAGCCGGGATGGCTCAGTGGGTTAAGCGCTCGCTTTGCAGCGCCGGGGACCGAGGATCGGATCCCGGGGCCGGCCCGTGCAGACCCATGTGCTGAACTGGGTAGTTCCCCCAGTTCAGTTCTCTCTCTGTCTCTGTATCTCTCTCTCTCTCTCTCTCCCTCTCTCTGTCAAAAACAATAAAATAAAAAAATAAAGGTTTAAGAAAAAAAAAAGAAAACTTATTTAAAAAAAAAAAAAAAGTTAAACATATAATCCCTATATCCATTCAATTTCTAGATATTTACCCAACAAAAATGAAAGCATACATCCATACAAGCACTTGTATATGAATGTTCAAAGGTAATGAAATTGAGGCGAAGCTCTGAATTGTCTGATTTCGGAGGAGAATAAGGAGACATGAGGACTAAACGTAATGTGATTACTCAGATTGGATTCCGGCACATAAAAAAAATAGTGGGAAAATAGTGGTATCCAAATAAAGTCTCTAGGTTAGTCATGAATGATATATGAATATTAATTTCTTAGTTTTGACTAATGCGCCATAGTTGTACAAGATGTTAACAGTCAGGGAAGCTGAGTAAAAGATATACAGAAGCTTCCTGTACTGCCTTTGCAACATCTCTATAAATCTAAAATTATAACAAAATAAAAATCTTTTTCTAAAGGAATAAAATATCAATACATGTTACATGATAGATAAATCTCAAAACTATTGAGTGAAAAAAACCAGATAGAAACGAGTACATATTGTATGATTATATTTACATAAAATACAAGGAAATGCAATCTAATATATAGGGATAGAAAGGAGATTTTGCCTGGTGGTGGGGTGAGGGAAGAAGGACATGGCAGAAAAGAGGAATGGCAAAAGGAGAAGAAGAAACTTTGGGGAATGATGGCTGTACTGGGGAGCTAAAAAATATGTACACATTTTAAGCAATGTTATCTATATACTACTTTTCGAAGTTGAATTGAGTTATTGTAGCAATGTGTACTATGATGTTTGCTCAAAAGATGGTGTTAATCAAACGAATGCCAGTGTTAGTCACCATAAGACAAGCAGGATAATCAAAGACATTGACAGGTGCAAACCAGTTTCAAAAAAGGAAGAAATAAAGATGAACTTGAGTAGTCAGGGAAGCTGTTTCCAAGGCATCTAACTGGCCCGATATTGGAACTGGCCCCAAACTGAGCCATAATGTTAATATAGCAGAACAAGAAGGGAGGAGCTCTCCAGAGGTCAACAGTGTGAACCAATGAACAGAGAGAAAGCTATGTGTGGCATGTAGAGGAAGGGAGTGGGATGGGGTGACTTGAATAGGCGTGCTTTCTTGTGTGTGAGCATGGTGTTCTGGGGTTGGAAGTAAGTTGAGTTGATGAATAGGTTGAAAACAAGGAATAGACAACCTAGAAAATTAGACAGAGGGATTAAACGCCTAGGCAAAGCAGACTGAAGACCATGCCTTAAAGACCAACCTCACCTCCTCGTGGATTGAAAGTAGGGGAAGCTTAAAGCTGAAGGATAAGGTAAATCTGAAAGACACTTCAAAGGACTAGGTATGAGTAGAAAATAGAAATCAGGAATTTGAGTTTTCTAGCCTGTGAAGAAGGTATTTCTACTGACAAAATAAATAATTAAGATGGAGTGTTAGATTTATTTCTTTGTGTTTTGTTTCATTTATTTTGTTTCACTGCTTCTGTTGTTTTGGAAAAGGAAACATACAAATTCGGTTGTAGAAAAATAAGCACTGGAATGATGGTGGAATAAAAAGTAGGAATGCCCAGAAGACAGTAGTAAGAAATGCAGTTAATATAGACGTAATACATCATATCTGGAGATATGTATTTGGGAACTTTGAATGGATGGGTGAGAAGCTATCACTAATTCTATGAAAGCGAAGGAGAGATAAGAGAACTGCTGTTCGTTTTGAAATGAAACAATTGAAACATCAAATTATGTAAACTGACCTGTTTGTTGATTCCTATCCTCAAACTCCCACTAATAGATAGTCCTATGCTGAGGGATAAACTCTGAAAGTGACAAGTATTTAAAGCAGGCATGGATGGAAGTCTCCATAGTTGGGTGGGGATACATTTCCTAATCTTTATCTCTTTAAAAATATTATGGAAGAGGTGGACCCTGGCAACTCATGGGAATGCAATTAGTAAGAAAATATTCAAGAAGATTCCACCTCACAGTAGAATCAAAATAAAGTTTAATATTGTCCTGACTCTAGAAAAGGACTTGAATTAGCAACATCCAAACAAAAGTCTCATCAATCTCCAAAGAAATACCTTACAAATATCCTACTATTTTAGCCTAAAACATTCTAAAACTAAAGGCTCCTTTCAAAATACTTCTTAATATCTCAAAAGCTGTAGGCAAAAATCAGAAAATCTTGTAAAAGTGTCCTTAATGCTGTTAATGAAATGCAAAACAAATGCATTTGTGTATTACTAATTACCACGTCTTCAGTGAATATGGTTTTTGTTCTTTTAATAAAACAGGTATAAAACATGCCTTTCAGATCCATTTTAATGTCTACAGACATTAACAATTAGGACAGAAAAAAACTTCACGGCATAAATGCAATTTATCTTTTCAAACTTTTCGATAATTAAAAAGAGCTGAGTTTTGAAAGAGATGTCAGTTATTCATGTGCCAGCTTTTTAGCATAAAAATAAATGGCAATCATTTTAGTAAGAAGACCTCCAACTTCAGATCCCATGGTTATTCTACAATATCCCATCTGTTTGTGCACATTTGCTTCATTCCTCTTTCCTGATTTCCATCCTTCAAGGCTTAGCAAGAAACCCTAGTAGCCCTCAAACCTTGGAAATACACTGTCTTAAGTCACGGTAGGAACTCTCCAGCAGTAGCTATTTCAGGCCTTTGATCAATCAGGAATCACTTTGTGTTTTATCAATTCAATCCACAAATGTGTGTTCCAGTCATTGTGCTTCACTCCGAAGGCCCTGTTAGGATATTGACACACTTGTGCTTAGAAAGGCCAGTGCTTCCCAGAGAGCCCCTGGGAGCCACTTAAGGCCGGCAACTAGCTTAGTTTATGGTTCCAAAAGCACACTCGGAAATTACAAGTAGGGCTGAAAAACTCTCACTAAAGGGTCTCTTTTTGTTTTATTTTTATTTTTCAGATGTAAAATGATAGACTCAAATTAGATTACCTCCAAAGTCTGTCACAATCCTAAAAGAAACAAATACAAACAAAAACTGTGGTTCTATAAACACCCAAGCATCAGAACATAATCTTTATGATCATGGTTGGATAGCAGCCAAGTTTAAGAAGAATACTTTCATTCATTCATTTTGTAACGGTGGAATATGTGACAAGGCTCACAGGGAAACTAACGTAAGGCAGACATCTAAAACTATTCGAAATGTTGAAGATTGAAGATGACGTAAATCCTATATGGCTTTGTACTTACCCACCCATCTCATTTTCCTCCCAATGTAGGGAAGTCCCATATTTCGGTTTGTGTGCCTTTGTTTGTTAAAGGCAGTGACCTCTTGCTTTTTTTTAATGGTTTTGTTTTCTTGGCCAAGCTTTCAACCTTACAGTAGAAGTGTACACGTAAATAACTATGTGTTCATAAAAAAGCATCCCTCATCAACAGAATAAAAAGCCTCACTCCTTACGGGGAAGACAGAGCATTGTATTTTTGACAAGCTTTCTCTCAAGCCGGGAGGACACCATTAGAACACTTTTTCTTTCTTACCAATAAAACCACTGAGACCACAGTGACAAGAATCAGTGCTTCAAAATTGCAATGCATTAGAGAAATGAAAAGTGTCCCTTACCCCTGATGTGTGCATTCGCTTTTACTGTGGGTTACAATTAAGCACAGGGATAAAAGCAGCTTAAAGACAAATCCCATTTTCCTCTTCAGCCTTTATGTGGCCGTATTATGGGAAAACAAAACACTTCTTCCGTTTTACTATAGGCCAAAGTCTGATGAACTGGAAATAGAAGGAGACCATACATGAAAGATCTTATCTGTATCGTGGGCCATTTGTGTCTGGCACGTTATATTTTTTATTTAACTGTATGAAGGGTAATAATTATGGTCCACTTCTGCTTTACTGCCTGGGGAGCAGTGGGAGGTGAAAATAATGTCTCAGCAATGTTTTTGAATAGAGAGAGTGGAAAAGAAGTGGCACATCCTTTAAAATATTCTTAAGGGGAAAAAGAACTCTCTTGAATGTCAATGCAGAACTAAATATGGAAAATAGCCATTGTCTGAGATCTATTCACTCATTTATAGGAAAACTCACGGGGGTCCTGTTTATATTAAATGTCAGCATTTACTCAGTTAGGCAAGAACTTAATGTTTGTTTTAATTTTTTTATTCTATTGTTTGAGAGAGATACAGACAGACAGATGGTGAAGGGGGAGGGCCCAGAGCAGTCTCCGTAGTTGTACATCATTAGTTGTGACGTGGCTTCATTCCACACAGGTGGATGTGGGGCCACATGGGGTCGGCACCAAACCAGGGGCCTCCCTCATGGGAGGCAAGAACCTTCGTCACTGAGCCATCCCAGAGGTTTTAAGTTGCACAGCAGTTCAGATTATGGGTTTGCCTGGGCTGGGGCCAGGAATCAAAACCCAGACCTCAGGCTTTCAAGGCAAGTGCTCACCTGCTGAGCTATCCTGGCACCCCACCCACCCCTCCACCCCCCCACCTCCGCTCCCTTCCCTTTTTTTTAAAGGTGCTGAATTTCAAAAAGCTGGTTCCTTTACGCAGAACATTCCAGTCCTAATGAATCAGGGACACTGTATTTGCTAAGGTTCTGTTATCTCAAATTATTGCTATGACTCCTTCGTTCTTTTGCCCATGGGCACTTAAATAAAAAGTTCAGAGCAATATGTTGATACGTATTGCAAATCGTGACCTGGGAAAGATGACACTGTCACACTACTATGAGTTTCTGGGGGAGTTCTCAGCCATTTTTTTTTAATTGTGCAAGAGTTATTGACAACCCCAAGACAAGAAAGAAATTTAATCTCTCCAAGCGTTCACATTCAGCAAGAATGTCACTACTAAGAGCTAGAACAGTTCTCGCATTCCCTCTATTATGTCCTCCTACTACCCAACCAAAGATTAAAACTTTAAAAACGTCATCACCCCAAATAAAAATGTTGTCATAGTGATACATAATCCAATCTGTAGGTATTTTGTTTAGAATCTCGTGATATTTGGGTGCGCGGGATGAGGTTAAGGTATACCTTGCAACTTAAGATACTGACTTCATAACTACTGGTTTAGAAGATAATATCTCCCAGCCTAATAAAAGTGCTAGTGGTGGTGATTTAAGAAGTAAAGTAGCTGCCATTCTGACAGGTAATGCATCTTGCAGCACGTTGTTAAAGAACAGTATAATTGCACCCACATTGCCAAAGTGGTGAGGCATTGGGGAGCCTTGTCACTTTCCTTACACAGAAATGGTCTGAGCCCCTCTTCTTATTTATAATCACCTTGGTTTGCTAAGAGGCATCCAAAGGTCACCAGTTCTAGCTGCCTTGCATTGCTTTGTGAACAAAACCATTAGGAAGCAGCGAAACGAGATTTTCGCCCTCTTTTCTTCATTTTCAGAACAAGCTAAGAACACCACTTTCTTCCTGCTTTCCGTGCCCTTGGGCCCTGAGCCACCTTGAACATGTTTCAATCATTCCCCCGGAGCTAGAGCTCTGGCATCTATAACACAAGTAGATGGAGATCCGTGAGCTCACAGGTACACGCACAGCATCTCAAATTTCTAACTATGGCTACTTTTTGAAACGTGAGAACATTGTCTAGAACAGGGGTAGCCAACTATTCTGTATATAAGATCTACTTTTTATCTTAAAAGTGTGTCGCGATCGACTTGTTGTCATAGGCGTCGTCTAAGGGGGAAGAAGGGGTGTGAAATGCATACTATGTTTATACACTGTGTTTCAGTATAAGGTGCATTCCAGCGAGGTATGGGTAGATAAGTAAAATATATGTTCAAAACTATTTTTTATTTTTTAAATCACTTATTAAGTTTTCGAGATATAGGCTCATGAAGAAAATAAATTTCCAGACCCAACTTTTGATAGCA
>PVKE010039424.1:0-15021 GCA_004027555.1 Craseonycteris thonglongyai
GATCGAATCCCGGCTCCGGCCCAGGCAGGACCCACGTGCTGAACTGGGGAGTTCCCACAGTTTGGTTCTCTAACTGTCTCTGTCTCTGTCTCTCTCTCTATCTGTCAAAAAGTAAAATAGAAATAACTATGCACTGAAGACAAAAAGATAATTTCTCTCTATAAATGTGAAAAGATAAAAAAAAAAAAATAAAAAAAAATCAAAACAAGCAAAAGAGAAGCCTGAGCTTATAAGGGTGACATCAGTTCACATCAAAGCACCTTCCTCACCAAGGCAGGACTTTCTTCAGATCCACACTGTCCCCTTAAGAACTGCTTCTTGGGGAAGCCAGGATGGCTCAGTGGGTTAGGCGCTCACTTTGCAGCGCCGAGGACCGAGGATCGAATCCCGGCCCTGCCTGTGCGGAACCATATGCTGAACTGGGAGCTCCCCCAGTTCAGTTCTCTCTCTGTCTCTGTATCTCCCTCTCTCTCTCTCTCTCTCCTCTGTCAAAATAAATAAATAAATAAAATATATATTAAAAAAAAAAAGTTAAAAAATAAAAAAGAAAAGAACTGCTTCTAATGGTCAAGATTATACCTGGCCACCATGACCCCAGAGTATCCAGGAGTCACCTTGATACTGTCTGTAACAATCTTGGCTCTTGATCTTTGTCATAGGTTTTAATAGTGGACCAACATGAGCAACAAGGATAGTGATGCTCTGTGCAGTTGGCAACCTGTACAAATTCATGGAGAAAAATGTCAATATTTTATGTTAGGAAGTAAGAGATGTGTGTCAATGATATTGGACTGACACCCCCTGTGACCAGGATCATCTCATTTTATTCTGGTTTTGTTAGCCATTGATTGACTTGTAGAGTTGAAAAATAAAAACAAATCAGAGCTCAGACAATGACAAAGTGATCTGTTTCTGTGTCCCTCTTCAATACTTGGTATATGTATCTTAACTGACCTCCTTTCCCTTTTCAGGGTGACAAGGCTGATTGCTTTTACATTATAGAGTCTGGTGAAGTGAGCATCTTGATTAAAAGCAAGGTGAGTTTGTGTGTGTGTTGCTGGAAGTTATGCCAGGGAAGATGCAGGTATTGGGTGTATGCGCTGTCTTTGCTTTAAGTTATGCTCTAACCTGAGGCTCAGGATGGCTTTCAATGCGGCCCAACACAAATTCTTAAAATATTATGAGATTTTTTTGTGACCTTTTTTTTTTTTAATATATTTTATTTATTTATTTATTTTGACAGAGGAGAGAGAGAGGGAGAGATACAGAGACAGAGAGAGAACTGAACTAGGGGAGCTCCCAGTTCAGCATATGGTTCTGCACGGGCCGGGGCCGGGATTCGATCCTTGGTCCCCGGCACTGCAAAGTGAGCGCCCAACCCACTGAACCATCCTGGTTTCCCTGTGACCTTTTTTTTTTAGCTCATCAGCTATAGTTATTGTTAGTATATTTTATTTGTAGCCAAAGTCAATTCTTCCAATGTGGCCCAGGGAAGCCAAAAGGTCGAACACCACTGCTTTAAGTAATGTAAAATGTGTTTAATGTACCAAAATCATCATTGTTAGGTAAGGTGTATGACAGGCAAAGACCTATGTTTAAGCTCATCCATTTATAAGAATTTAGTGTATTCTTGTTTCTCTTGCCTTTGCCTCTGTTATCTAATTAATGGTACAAGAAATACTGGCCTAGAAATCAATTAAAAGATAAATACCCTAGTAGAAAATGGGGAACTGTATAATTTTAAAATACATGTAGGTGTTGAACATGAAGATAGCTTCCTTTTTAGAGCACTGGGAGGGGAAGTATCTAGCACAGTTATTATTATGGCCATTTGATGGATAGGGAAACCTAGAAAACTTATGACCTAGGTGGGAGGAATGATTCTTACTATAAATCGATGATCACCAGATTCCCGTTTCAATTTTAAGATTTTTTTATTTATTTATTTTTTTTGAGAGAAGGTGAGAGAGAAGTGGGGAGGGCCCAGAGCAGTCTCCATAGTTGTACATCGTTAGTTGTGACATAGTTTCATTCCACACAGGTGGATGTGGGGCTGCATGGGGCAGGAACTGAACTGGGGGCCTCCCGCATAGGAGGTGAGAAACTGCTGCTGAGCCATCCCAGCGGTTACCAGTTGTGCCATAGTTCAGCATATTGCTTTGCACTGGCTGGGCTGGGGATTCATTCCCCAGACCTCACAGTTGCAAGGCAAGCGCTCAACCTACTGAGCTATCCCAGCATCTCCTGTTTCAATTTCTTTGACTATAGAATTTGTTAAAATAGTGAGTTAGATGTAATACTAAATCAAGCTATTATGAATATCTTTAGTAAAAGTTCAGTATGAAGGAAGAAAGAAAAACATGATTACTGCTTATACGATGGCTTGATTCCTAATTAAAAAGATAAGTTATTTCACCTGAAACAATAGTTTGACATTTCTGTGTTCTTTTACTTATAGATTTTGGACTGTTGTTATATGTTTATACATTTCTCAAATATTCATTGACACACAGCATAGTTTTGTATATGTAGGACCAGCAGCACTGTGGCACTTGGGGATTTGGAGGAGCCTGTCAGAAATGCAGTTTTGGGCTGTGCCTCAGACCTACTGAATCAGAATCTGCATTGTAACAGAATCCCCTTGGAATTGGTGTTGGCATGGTAGTGTGATAATTGCTATTCTATAGAAGGTACTAGGTGGTCACAAACATGTCTGTAGTCCCAGAGAATGCTACAGAAGTAGGAAAGTGAGCATTGACTCAAATGGGACAGATTGACTTCAGGAGAAAAGGTCAAACCATGTAAGCTAGTGTGGGAGTTCTGTTTATTTTTCTAAATTAACCTTCAAAAAGTTATCTGTCTGCCCATATCATAAAGTGGCTTTTAAAGATTGAGATTAATTCTTACTAATAAATTCTAAATAATTTTTTACTTAAATTATTGCTTAGCTTAGCAGAGTGATTTGTAAAAGAAAGAAAAAGAAACTAGATAGTAAATACAGTATAGTGCATTATTTTCAGTAATTTGCTAAGCACAAATTATAACCTTCATGATTTCTTTTTTTTTTTAAAGATTTATTTTTATTGTTTTTGGCAAAGAGAGAGAGACAGAGACAGAGAGAAAGCTGAGGGCCCCGAACAGTCTCCATAGTTGTACATCATTGGTTATTCCACATAGTTTCATTCCACAGGTGGGCATGGGGCTGCACAGGGCAGGACCTGGGCCGGAGTCTCTCCCCAGTGAGAACTGAACTGGGGGCACTCCCCAATTCAGCATATGGGTCCACACGGGCCAGGGCCGGGATTCGATCCTTAGTCCCTAGGGCTGCAAAGTGAGCGCCTAACCCACTGAGCTATCTTGGCTTCCCCATTGACTTCTTAATACAGAGTTAAACCACCAAATTGCAAGGTTGAACATTATTTTTAAAAATATTTAGTTATTTGACTCTTCTTTAAATATGTGGGAGGAGGACCACTAAGTTAAGCTGTAGATAGTACCTAAAAAGAATATTTGTCATTGTAAAGTATTGTCTTAGAAAGCCATGGTCTCAAATCAGTAAGTAGCAGCCCAGGATTGTGACTCTTTACCTAAGAAAAGCATTGACATTATTTATAAAGAATTAGCAAAAGACTTTGTCTTTTCCCCTGTGCCTCAGAAATCATAATCTACCAAATAGAGAGCATTCATTCATATGTATTTATGATTACCTGTTAATATATCACCATTATTACAATATATACTATTAGTTATACGATATATAATAAATGCTATATATTAGAATATATGATATGTAATTTATTAAATATTATATATTATTATAATTAATGTTTATAATGTATAGCATATAAATCTTCAAAAGAAAATGGTCTGCATCCTACCTCTTGATAATTTAGCTATTATCTGAAAGGTGTTAGGACTCGGTAATGCACCAGGTGAAAGCCAACTCCTCTATTAAACCAGACCACTGAAATTAGCCCATGCAGTTAATATAGTATAGTCAGAGTCTTTGCTAAGTGAATTTCTCAGTAATTATGTGAAGTGAACTGAGAAAGGAATGCAAGTGTGTGCAACTGGACATGCCCAGCTCTGCTTGTGGAATCAGCCCAGGTCATGTTCTCTACCTGCTCTAGACTAAAGTAAACAAGGATGGTGGGAACCAGGAGGTCGAGATTGCCCGCTGCCATAAGGGGCAGTACTTTGGAGAGCTCGCACTGGTCACCAACAAACCCAGAGCTGCTTCGGCTTATGCAGTGGGAGATGTCAAGTGCTTAGGTAAGAAAAATGCTTTATATATTAATACAGTTTTTCTAACATGCAGTATTCTTTTCTTGTCAACAAGCCTTCACTTACTCCACCAGCTCTTATTCACATCTAGGCTTGGATAGATTGTGTGACTAACCAGAAATGGGTGAACATTTTCTTTTTTTTTTTAAAGATTTATTTAATGGATATGATGATTGATTATCTGAGACATAATTGATGAACTCCCAAGAAAAAGAAAAAAAAAAGATTTATGTATTTTGTTGTTAGAGAGAAACAGATAAACAGAAAGTGGGAGAGAGCCCAGAGCAATCTCCACCATTGTACATCATTAGTTTTGACATAGTTCCATTTCACACAGGTGGATGCGGGGCCGTGCGGGATAGGAACCAAACCTGGGGCCTCCCACATAGGAAGCATGCCCTGTTCAGCATATGGGGTTGCACGGGCCAGGGCCAGGACTTGATCACCAGACCTTGCAGCTGCAAGGCAAGTGCTCAACCTGTTGAGCTATCCCAGCATCCCCAAGTATATTTTCTTTTAACAAACATTTTAGAGCACTGACTTTAGCCTGTGACCAAGATAGACATACAGACCCCCTGGCCATGTGAAAAGAGGAGTAATGGAGACTGGTGTCCAGGGCTGTGTGGGGACAGAGAGAACAGGTGCTGCTGACTCCACAAAGTCTCAAACTTAGATGACACATCCCTGCCATGTTCACATAGAAACATTCCCCCTTTTTCCAAATGCCCAGTATCCCCAAGTCTAATCTCCTATAATATTAGTGTATATATTTAAGAAAAGGTTTACACAAGGGAAATGACTTTGAATTGTTGGTGTAGAAAATTTATTCTCTCATGTCTTTTTAACATGCAGTTATGGATGTACAGGCATTTGAGAGGCTCCTGGGGCCCTGCATGGACATCATGAAGAGGAACATCTCACACTATGAGGAACAGCTGGTGAAGATGTTTGGCTCCAGCATGGATTTGGTTGATCCTGGGCAATAGTTGTGCCATACCCCAGAGCCTTCTCAGTGTGACACCAAAACCTTCTGGTCAGCCACAGAACACACACAGAAAACAGACATGACAGAACTGTTCCTGCTGTTGCCACCTCTGCTGCCGTTACTATGGCCATGAGCATTTAGAAAACTTGAAAGTCAGCACTGAAGAATGGGTAGAAGGTTGACCCGCACCTCCACTTTGCTTCTGACAGCCCATTATTAAATCATTTGTAATGATTATTCCAACCCAGTTTTCACATCTTTGGTTCAAAATGGCATGTCTCTCCAACAATTTTAAGTGCCTGATACAAAGCCCAAAGTGTCAACATCTTCTTTTCCTCTCTTGCTGCTACTATTGCTTTTGGAAGTTACCACAGGTCTTCAAAGACCTGTTGTATAACTGTAGACACCCTCCCTCGACGTTTCTCAAGGGAGGAAATATTGTAGCCTTCCATCTCATTTGTCCTTTGAAAAAGTCCACATTTGATCACAATTGTAGCCTTCGGTTTTACAATGGAAAATTGGTGGCAGATGTGATGAAGGTCTGTGGTCCTGTGGCATTGTACTGTCTGCTGAACACTGCACACATGACAGCTGTCTCCAAGCTCACAGGGAAAGGGCGCAGCAGGTCAGCACGCAAGCTCACTGGTTGGTCTTTGGGACCCACGTTAGAGCAGATAATTTGGGTTTGGCACATTCTTCAGGTAGCAGAGAGCCAGGGAAGGCATTCTGGGTTGGGAGATTTTGTTTTGTTTTAGTAGATTTTGTTTTGTTCTGTTTAATCTCTGTACTGTTCACATGAATGAATGCTCTCCATTTATAAGGAGCCAGGTAGGGTCTGGAGGTGTCATCACTTTATCTGATTCACATACTTTCCTGGATAATTCCTGCCATCTCTTGTTTCCCGTTGTCTCTAATGGCTAAGGGCAGTGTGGCAGCAAGAGTTAGTACTACAGAGAGAACCCTTCTACTCCAGAGTTATTGCATAGCTTTGCTGCTGAACCATCAATTTTTAAACTCTGTAAAGTAGAAGCAGCTATTTTTTTGAAGTTAAAAAAATATTTCTCTGTTTAGGGAATTCCCCTTAAACATTCATATATATCAGTTTGTCAACTGATTCGGGCATTCATCCTAAAGATTAACTCTTGTTAGTTTTCAAAACTTGGCATCATTTACAATTTTATAGAATTACTGTGAAGACTTTTCTTAATTAAGATCTTAGTATATTTGGGGTTCCAATTATTAATCCCAGAGGAAAGTAATTTAGCTTGTATTTTAAAACCTTTTTAACCTTTTTAATTGTATCAGGTAGAATTCTGATGAATTATCCTAATTAACTTGATACATTTCAGAATGAAATTTTTTCTTCAGAATGACTTAGAATCAGATGTTACAAGAAATTCTAAGAGCAGTGTGAAAATTACATAAAGGTAAATTTGAATATTATAGCCAAGTTTATATTAAATCAAGAGGCCCTTTCCAATATGACTTTTTTTTTAAACTTGTATAACTCAATAAATCCCCAAGAGATTACATGCTAGGGCTTGAGTCATTCCTATTGTGGATAATTATGGAGCCCACATGGTTGGTTACCTTCCATTGTTCACATAAATAAGGTTCTCTGTTTTTGCCACAGACAGTATGGTCGAGCGGTTTCCAGAGTGGTCACTCACCACAGCCTTGGTCAGTTCTCCATTTTTCTTGTGCTCTGTGAAGTGAAAGTAGGACTCTTTTCAGACTGGTCTAGGTAGCCTGCATTGCAGCTCTCAGAATTATGAAAGATTGTAATTAATAATACTCCAGAACAGGCAGCTAACACTGGGAAAGCCCATGTGGTTTTCCCCATGATTTTCCAAGGTTCTTTTCTATGGTGTTGCTTTATTATCAAGTAAGTTAAGAAAGCAGATTTTGCAGTTTAGCTGACAAGAACCAGTTTGTTATAAAGGGGATAGGTATACTGGGCTTCAGGAGTGACACAGAGGTCTAGCCCCAGACTCTTTGAGGACTCTGTTTAAACACTGAGCAGATGCTCTCTGTGCACCCCCATGCCAGCATTAGTTAGGGCTGGCTGTGAACTCCTGCAGGATGCTAGTTCTCATCCTGCCTCCTTGCACTTCCCAGTTCAGCCTTTTCCTTCACAGGAGCCTCTCTGACACCCCCAACTCTCTAATGCTTGTTGTTGTACAGAGTAGAATTCATCAGATGTTAAGTCATCCTGCTCTATTACTCATTGACATATGGATGATGAGTCTAGCCCCTCACTGCATACAGGGCCCCTTGGGGGTCTGGTTTGAAGAAGGGAGACTGTAAAGGGACCACTGTAAGTGCAATAGGACACAGCTATTACCAGAGTGTCAGGAGTCAGACAGTGTTCCAGTTCTCTGCAGCAATGAGTAATCAAAGATGGTAGACAAGTTCAAGGCTCTGGTGTCCACCTGTACCAGGCAAGCCCTGCACTGATGATCAAGCCTCATAGGAGGATGCGTTGGGAAGAGATCCCTTTGTTAATTGTTTTATATTGTTCTCTTCTGTGAGTTAGAACTTTACTTTGTCTTTTCTGGCTCTGCTGCTGATTTTGGATGGTGGAGAATGTTCCTGAGAGCCTCAAGGTCCAACCTGCAGTATTATCTTTCCTTCTAGCATGGTAATCACATCCACTCTCTGAAGGAAGGGTTCATGTGTTCTGTCCTCTTAGTTGACAATCCTTATTATGAGGGCTGTCCAAAAAGTATCCAGCCATGTGATATGAAAAATACAGGCGTTTATGGCTGAATTTCTTTCCGACAGCCCTCATATAATTGCTATAGATTCTAAGAAAGCAGGATGGAGCTTTTCTTTGAGTAGTTTCATGAAGGAATTCAGCAGCAAAGTTGCAAGGAATGGTTCTCCAGCCAGGAGAGGTCATGTGTCTTATCACCCAGACTCTGTCCTCACAATGGTAGAGTTGTCAGTGAGAGGTGCCACTGGTGCCCCTCAGCAGACACCCTGGGCCCACAGCATTTCCACGTCGTGCCCCAGAGTACAAACAAATCTCTCTCGTTCAGAAAAATTGAAAGAGCGTTTTTTGCACAAAGAAAAAGGAAAATAAAAAGACCCATGAATGTCATCTTTTTATCTTTTGTTTCAGTTGGCTGATGTTGGAATTTTTGTTCTTGACATGCACTTATAAACCAGTCTTGCCAAGATACAAGTTGTTTTGATTTTTCACTACAATTACCTCT
The DNA here is from genome assembly GCA_004027555.1 of Craseonycteris thonglongyai. Taxonomy (NCBI): domain Eukaryota; kingdom Metazoa; phylum Chordata; class Mammalia; order Chiroptera; family Craseonycteridae; genus Craseonycteris; species Craseonycteris thonglongyai. Next base: position 8,488 of record PVKE010039424.1, read on the forward strand.
TGTTCCTCCTGTCTTGACTGCTGACGTTCCTCAGTGATTCTAATGCCTGTTTTATGGAAGGGAAGCAGCCTTCCCGTGGGTTTCCTTTTACACACTGTAGGGCTATCTTTATACTTTAAAAAAATATAAAAAGGAGAAAATTGTAACTAACCTCAAGGGGGGATTTGCAGAAAACCATTTTGCCCACCTTGAGCAAAAGGTAGATTCCTCATTGTTTTCTTAAAGCTCACTGTAATAAAAGAAATCTAATTCAGCATTATTGTGCTACCTCAAAGGTAAAAATGTTTTAAGGTCTTTTTTTGGTCCTGCATTGTACAGTGTTTGAAATGTCTTTCAATTGGAGTTACTTTTAAATAATTGGGAAGAACCTTATTTTAACCTGTTTTACATTTGTATTTTAATCTCAGCAGAATAAGTGATTGGAAAATGATTAATTCTTGCTCTGTAGTATTAAACATATAATTAACTCTTTGTTTGCCATAAACAAGGTTGGGTATTTTTTAAAGGAAACTCTAGGGCTTGGCTTTGCTCCTGGTTAATAAAGGCTGACAAATAATGTCTGACTTTCTGGTGCAGCCTGTGTCATGTGTTTGTTCTCTCATTTCAGGGCTCCGGGCCATCATAGCACTCATCTGGCAGATACATTGTTGGGATTAGAGTGTGAGCTCTTGGAAATTAGAGAGGAGACCTGAGCATTTGTATTAGTTAGGATTCTCCAAAAAGAAATGTATTATAAAATTTGGCTCACACAGTTGTGGTGGGCAAGTCCCAGGATCTACAGGGTGAGCTGGCACGCTGTAGACCCAGAGGAACTAATGGTTTAACTCCAGCCTTAGTCTGAAGGCCTGACTACCAGAAGAGCCAATAGTGTAATTTCTTGTCCAAAGTCTGGCAGGCTCAAGATCCAGGAAGAGCTGGTGTCCCAGTTCAAAGACAATCAGGCAGGAAAATTCTCTCTTATTTGGGGGAGAGTCACTTAGTTCTATTCGGGCCTTCAACTGATTGGATGTGGCCTGCCCACATTGGGAGGGCAATCTGCTTTTCCCAGTCTATTGATTTAAATGTTAATGTCATCCATAAATCACCCTTACGAAAACTCCCAGAACAATGTTTGACCAAATATCTGAGCTCCCTGTGGCCCAGTCAGGTAGACACTAAATTAACCATCACAGCTTTGAGTTGTTGGGGATGGTGTGAATGAGCATCCGAGTACATTCCTTGCCAGGAAGATATACTCACCAGGGAAGCCCAGCAGAAATCATCTTCTGTCTGACAATTTTACTTATATCATTTTCTCTGTAACGTGGCTACCTAAACTAGCAGTGGCTCTGTGATAGCTCACTGTACCTATAGTTTCTTTCTAGGTGACCAAAAGGAGCTCATTCTACAACAAAATCTTGTTCCAGTTTGACCTTGCCTTTACCTGGCATTACAGAAGAGCCAAGTAGTGGACAAACATACAAAACCAGGTAGGGCCCAAGAAATTGGTACTTGAACCCTCAGAGCCAAATTGGCCTTGTTTCAAGACTTTAAAAGTTAAATATGATTTGGTTTTTTTGGTTTGGGTTCATTGCTATGAAGAGTTAAGAAATGCCAAGACATGGGATGCTGAGATAGTAGCTCAGCAGTTGAGTCACGAGGTACAGGATTTGATTTCCGGCTCCAGCCCATGCAAACCCCATATGTGCAGCACAACTGCAGGAGGCCCCCAGTTTGGTTCCTGCCTCACACAGCTCCACATTTACCTGTGTGGAATGAAACCATGTCACAACTAATGATGTACAACTATGGAAACTGCTCTGGGCCCTCCCCCTTCTCTCTCACCTTCTCTTAAAACAATAAAATAAACCTTAAAAAAAAAAAAATTCCAGGACAATGTCAAGCTGATATTGTTCACAGTCTCAGCCTTGAAGAGTGAACATCACATGAGGACTTTGCTCTCTGTGTATGGTCTAACAGGAAGCTAGACATGTGTCCTATCAAAGTTAACCTGAATATATCAGCAGTGATCTCAGTGCACCAGTTTTATAACAATTAAAACAGTGTTACTTAATAATGTGGTTAAGGAAATTGGGGTTGTTTCACAAGGCGTCATGTTAAGTAAGAATTTTGCTTCTCTTACCCATCCTCCCTATAGACAAATGCCCCATCACAGGTGATGGCCAATAATCATACATACTGTTACCTGATTTGGGGATATGCTGATAAAAAGCAACATGTCAATCGGGAACATACGGGTACTGAATATAATCAGTTGTGATTTCAAATAAGTATTATCTAAGTCCTGAATTTGAATGTTAGAAATTAGGTCTGACTCAGTTCATTCAGTGAACAAATCTTGATGACCTGCTGTGGACATTCTTGACACTGCTATAACCCCAGGAATTAGCAAGAGTATAGACCTTTCCTCCAGTGCAGAAGGAGCTTATCCTCCATGTTTCTGGACTCAGACAGCAAGCCCTGCTCTATTTTGAGGATGGTTGTGCTCCCAAGGCCTCTTGTTGACCTTGGTCATGTTGCTCTTCTCTGTCTAAGCTACCATTGCCTCTTCATAATGTGAGTGATTTGAATACAAGTATGCAGTGTCCCTCACTGCTCTAGCTTGCATCACACAGTTCTGGTTAAAGAAGCTTTGGGATAGCTGTAAGAAGAGAAAGACTAGATTTAATATTTAAAGGAAGACTCCCTCCAGGTAGACAGTCCTCAGAAATTGTTGTCTTTGGGGAAGCTGGGATGATTCAATGGGTTACACACTCGCTTTGCAGCCCTGAGGTCCGAGGATCGAGTCCCGGTCCCAGCCCTTGCAGATTCATCAACTGAACTGGGGTGTGCTTCCCTCATATGAGGGTGGGGCTTCCTGCCAGGGCGAGCTTCCAAGTGTGAGGCCCCCTGTTAGGCCCCCCCCCCCCCGGTCTCACAGGGATGTGCCTCCCATGCAGCAGCCTTCTGGCCCAGTTCCTGTCCTGCACAGCTCTGCGCCCACCAGTGTAGAATGAAACTGGAAAAACTAATGATGTACAACTATGGAGACTCTCTGGGCCCTCCTCCTTCTCTCTCTGTCTCTGTCTATATCTCTCTGTCAAAAACAATAATATACATCTTTTTTAAAAATGGAAGAAAGAAATTGTCGTCTTCATGGTAGTCATTCTAAACATCAGGAAGAAGGTTGCCCAGGGATGCCTTTCTGGCCTAGCCTACAGAGCTATGAAGGCTGTAAAAGGCTGTTGGCCAGGCTAACGTGTGAAATGAAAGGATACTGGGAGCTACCCCAGATACTGGGAAAGCCAGCAGGACCTGACCACCAGTGGGTCCATCCTGATAGATATAAGAATGGGTGTTTGCCCTTAAGCTCTTGGGGAAGGAGTTGAAACAGATAGTACCAGCCCAAATCTCCATGGCCCACCCGTTCTCTTCTGCAGAATTGCACTGAGTCAAGGGTCCAAAGTCACTGTATATTCTGCTGGAAGCCAGGATCCAGCAAGCTCCTTTCTGGCAAGGTCCTCCAATGCACAAAATGAGAAAGCAGGGGTACAGTTAGTTGGTTTTTGTCTAGCAAACAAGTGAAAAGGAGCTGAAGCCCAGACCCACCAATAAGCAAACAGCACTTTCCAGCAATAACAACCAAGCATAGTTAAACTGGACATTTTCATTCTGGACAGGCAGAGACACTGGCAGTACACACTCCATGCCTGCCATGAGCCCAACCCGGGAAGCTGGAGGAGCCCGGACCCAAAGCAGTCTCAGGCCTGCAGGGAGGAAGGGACAAGGCCTCTGAGGCAGATGTTGATGAGTCCTGGGCATGTTGGGATAGCGCATGAGCTATCTTGTACCCTGGGGTTCTGTCCCAGAGCTGTGCAGACAGCCGCACGCATGGAGTGAGAAATGAGGCCACACAGGCTCAGACGCACCCAGGAATCAGCCTGGATCCCAGACAAGGGCTGTTTCTACTACAGACGCAGCCCTGGGGGCCAGAGTGCTTCCCTAACCTGGAAGGCACATGAGCATACAAAATACCCACATCTGTCCAATCTCAGAGTTTGAGATAGTTGCAATCAGCTGGCAGCTCCTCCTGCCTGAAACCAGGCAGATGAAGGTGAGTTGGAACTCTCCTCCAGGACCTCTTTTTTGTTTGTTCCTCTATAAAGGAGGCAGGTTTATGGGAGGCATCCATGTCCCCCACACACCCAGACCCCCTTGCCCTTGACTTTGCCCACAGGCATTGGCCCAACAGGATTCCAGCCCAGCCTTTCACTTGCCTAGGCTGAAGCCAGGGCCCAGCCACATACAGTAGGGGGCTGAGGTCCAGTGGCTGGTGTGGTCTCTCCTTGTGATCACTATAGGGTGGGTATCTCTGGCTCACAGCCCCCACTCCCTGACAGAGAGCTGGCCTCACAACTGAAAACCGGGTAGGTTGGCCTCACCCTCGATAAATGGACAAACTAGTTTTATAACCCGAGGGCTAGCCTTGCACCCAGGTTCTAGGCCAGGTTTACAACACGCAGGCAAAGGTACACTAAGTGCCAGCATAGGGCCCACTGAGAGCTAGCCAGCTTTCCAGCACAATGGGGATTTCCCAGAGTGCCCGGCTCTTCACCTTCTGGTTGTCAGTTATGCCAGGGACAGGATATGTATGAGTCCAGGATGTGCTTTGAGTTGCCTCCGGCCTGGCTTTGTGAGATCCTTTTCTTGGTAATTTTCCTGCCTTTTGTTCTGGGGGGAAAAAATCTTAGGAATCATTTGTAGTCAGCTCCTCCCCTTGTGGCCAATGTCCCAGGGCTGTGGGTGCGGAGGCTGGGGATTGGGGTGGGGTGAGGTGGAGGGTGTCCAGAAACGCCCCTGCCCTGGTGGGAACATCATGTTCCTTAAACTGGGGGCCCCAGGGAGGACTCTAGGTCAGAGGGGGTGGGGTTAGGCCAGAAGGGCCAGCTCAGTTTAAGGAACAGGTAGGGCAAGGGATGCGGAGAGGTGCAGGTGCCTAATCGCACACCCACCGCTCCCCTGGCCCCAGCCAGGGCTGTGTGGGAGGGACAAAGCGTGGCAGGGGAGCAGCAACTGCCTGCTCGCACCCAGGCAATTGCGATCTCCAGCACAGAAGGGCCACCTTGACCTTTTGGTACAATTCTTGCTGCTTTCACCTTTGGATAACTTTGTCTCATTCCTGCCTGGGACCTGGTTACTTATATCCCTGAGGCCAGCTCTCATCTCCAGGCTCCTTGCAGAGCTTGCTGCCTAGACCTCAGCCCTGTCCTCTAAGGTCTTGCAGCGCTGCTCCCTACCGCAATGGCCTCACCTTGTTTCTAGGTAGAAAACAGTACAGCGTTCCCTCGCCACTTCGCGCTTCATGTTTTGCGGCTTCAGTGCTTCGCGGGTTTTCCCAAAACATTCATGAAAAAATACAACCATGTCGGTAGCCACATTGCGGAAAGGAGCGTTGTTTCATGTTGATGCGCGAGAGAGAAGGATCCCTGCATGTCAGACAAAGAGATGAGTTGACTCAGAGTACATACCACGGGCTCTCATAAAGGCGCGTGATTGGTTTCCGGTGCGACATCGACCAATGAGAGTACGAGTGGATTTATCCCTGTGAGTTGATTGTCTGCGCATCATCGCAGCCTCACCTAGCATCTTCTCTTGTTGTATCTCGCCAGTCTTGTCCATGATGTTGACTGTCCCGCATACTGTATTTTAGTGTTGTGTTAGCGATAACTTGTTTTGTTTAAGCGATAACTTTTTTTATTAATTAAGCCCTTATGATGCTGCCTAAGCGCTGTGCCCCTACGAAAGCTTCCTCCGGGGCGCCCAAGAGGAAGAAGATGATGACCATCAGCGAAAAAGTGAAACTTTTAGATATGATCCAAGAGGGCAGAAGTTATGCATCTGTGGCACGCCATTATGGGGTGAATGAATCTACAGTGCGGTACATCAAGAAAGAGGAAGCAAACATCCGCAAAACTGCTTCAATAACCTTCAATAAAGAAGTGAAACGTGTGGTAACTCCGGGTAATAACAGAATTGTGAAAATGGAAGCTGCACTGGCATTGTGGATTGCTGATTGCAGGAAAAAGACAGTGAGTTTGGACACTAATATGATCAGGACAAAGGCCAAAGCTCTCTACGACCAAATCATGCCCGATGACGACAATGAAGAGGCTGAAGAAGGTGCTGACGAACCTCAAGCCAGTACTAGCGCTGCCAGGAGTGATTCGCCTCCTCAAGGACGAGGCTTTTCAGCCAGCAAAGGCTGGTTCGAAAAATTTCAAAAAAGATACAGCCTCAGAAACGTGCTTCTGTATGGTGAGGCTTCCTCTGCTGACAACGATGCTGCTTGTCGTTACGTGGAGGAAAAGTTTCCTAACCTCATCAGTGAGGGAGGCTACCTCCCTGAACAAGTTTTTAACATGGATGAAACAGGGCTTTTTTGGAAGAGGATGCCTTTGCGTACATTCCTCTTCAAGGACGAAGTGAAGAGTCCAGGCTTCAAGGCTCACAAAGACCGTGTGACTGTCATCATGGCTGGCAATGCTGCAGGTTTTA
>PVKE010039425.1:0-15021 GCA_004027555.1 Craseonycteris thonglongyai
CTCTCCTTAGCACAGTTGCAGGTGAGTGGTCTCCAGCAACTCTTTGGTCATACACAAACCATTGCTAAAACAGATGTCAGCTTTAGAACCCAGAACTGTTTGGACAACTGAAGAATTCCCTGGAGTACTTCAGTGCAGTACAGTGTTCCCTCGCCACTTCGCACTTCATGTTTTGCGGCTTCAGTGCTTCGCGGGTTTTTCCAAAATATTCATCAAAAAATTAAAATGAAAAAATACAACCCTGTCGGCAGCCACATGGCGGAAAGGAGCGTTGTTTCATGTGGATGCGCGAGAGAGAAGGATCCCTGCATGTCAAACACAGAGATGAGGTGACTCAGAGTCCATCCCACGGGCTCTCATAAAGGCGCGTGATTGGTTTCCGGTGCCCGATGAAGACCTCCTTGAGATGACAAAGTCTGCAAGTGAGGAAGAAAACGAAGAGGAAGACTGAAAAGCGTGGCCTTACCCTGGAGAATCTGCAACAATTGTGCAACATGGCAAGAGCGATGCAACAATTTGCACAAGACATTGACGACAATAGGGTTCGAGCTGTCGAGTTCAGCCATCGCGTTGACGGGGTTCTGTCCTTGTACAGGGGAATTTTGAAGGAAAAGAAAAAACAAAGACAACAACGACCCATCACCCTGTTTCTCTCCAAGGTAAAGCCCCCGGCTCTCCCGTCAGCGCCTCCAGCAGAAGAGTCCCCGAGTGAGCCTAACGCTTCTACGAGTCACGTGAGAGCCTCTCCTCCGCCCCCCACACAAGACTCTTCGCCTCTCTCAGAAAGCCATGTTGATTCATGTTTATTACTGTATAAGGTTTTGTCATTAACCTTATTAGCACTGACACGTTTAAGTAAATACGTATACTGTTGTCATTTTTATCTTAAATGAGTAAAGTATGAATACTGTTTACATATTTAAAACATTCTTGTACCCGCATACACGAACATTCCTAGGGGCAAATCCTACTTCGCGGTTCTTCAGCTTTCGCGGAAGATTCTGGTCCCCATTAACCGCGAAAAACGAGGGATCACTGTACACTTTACAGAGAATCGAGAGTAAAACCCTTTAATCGGCCTTTTCTCTTGGAATTTTTCAATGTTTGATTGTTATCATAAATAATGAAAGTACTACCTTGCCCAGAGAGAAATGACATCTTCAAATTTGGTTATTCCTACAACAAGAACCTGGTGCCATAGAAAATAATGGAAGAGAGGCAATGACTTTCCTGACGGATATATTCAATTTCGAATATACTGAGTATATTACAATTTTATGGAAAATAACCAGTAAGTGGAGGAAAAAATAGAACTTGAGCTCAAGTGAGAGAATGAGGGACCACCCATAGAGAAATTACTGTATTACACAGAGGTCTACAGCTGCAAAGGAGAATGCAGTTGTTCTAGTTTAACTACCTAATTTTATAGAGAAACTGAACCACAAGAGGCAGTTGTTACCTCTGTAACTTTGGTACCATTTCAAAGCATATTAGGGTGTTCCAGAGAAATAGAACAGAACCAACAGAAAATATATTACACACACACACACGCACACCAATATTCATTAGATTATTTATATTACATATATAAATAGGCTGTCCAGAAAAAAAAAAATGTAGCCATTGTCAATATAACAAGAATGGTTACATAGCTGTGTGCTTTCTGCATATATACACAGATATTTATTATAAGAAATTGGCTCATGAGTTATGGAGGCTGACAAGTCCCAAGTTCTACAATCAGCAAGTTGAAAATCTAGGAGACCCTATGGTATTAGTGCCAGTCCTAAGACCCATAGATTCAAGGCTCAAAGAAAGCATATTGTTCAGTTAGACTCCAAAGGCAGGAAAAAACTCATGTCCCAGCCCAAGGCAGTCAGGTAGAAGTTACGTTTTACTCTCAGGAGAGTCAGACATTTTGTTCAATTCAGGTCTTCAACTGATTGGATGGGGCCCACCCACATTAGGAAGAACAATCTACTTTACTCAGTCTACCAATTCAAATGTTCATCTCATCCAGAAACAAACTCACAGACAATCAGAATAATATTTGACCAAATAGCTGGGCATCCTGTGGATGAGCCAAGTTAACACATAAAATTAAACATTACACAAAATGACATAAATAATTAGGGCCGGCAAATCTGAGAACAGAATTCAAGCCTTCAGGTTCAGAGTCAAAGTGTACATTTGCTCTTTTCTTCAAAATATGAGGTTGTTCACTTTGTTATTTGTTCTTCTTTTATATAAAAAATGTTACTTGTTTTTGAAAAGGTCATACATGTATATGGAACAAAATTAAAAAGGCACAAAATAGTACACTGTGAAAAATAAGTCTCCATTGATCTTTGACCACAGCATTTCAGTTCTCTTCTGCAGATACAGCCACTGTTAATAGTCTTGTGTATCTCACACACAAAAAAAGAGCCTAAGCATATTAAATAGCACATCAAATTTTTTTTTGGCATAAATAGCATTTATATGTCATTCTGCCCTATGTTTTTGTTTTTAGCTTTTTTAACTTAACCAAATATCCTGGAGCTTTTTCCTTACTGGCACACATAAAGTTCTTAGATATTCAGTGTATAGTGATGGAACAATTTATTTAACTAATCTGCTACTGCAAAAAAATACTAAATTTAAATAATTTTACATACATGCTAGTATATCTATAATGTTTATTATAAAAATACAATACATGTTAAAGATTTAATGGAAGCAGAACTACTGGGTCAAAAAATGTTGTATTACTTTTTGTGAGACATATATCTAATTGTTCTCACTAGTACTTTTCCATAAACAATGGGTACTTTTGGTTTTCCCAAACCCTGTCCAACTCCAGTTGTAATCAAGTATTCTGGTCTTTGCTTCTCTAGTAATTTTTAAAGGTATTATTGAAATTTGGATTTATATTTATCTTATTAAGAACAAGAACATCATTCCAAATGTTTAAAAGACATTTATATTTTCTTTGCTATGAGTTATCTGAACACATACTTGCTCATTTTTTTGTTAAATATATATAATAGTTCTATATGAGTTAAGGAAATTAATATTTTGGTGCACAAAAAAATCATGTAATCAAATTTTACTGTCTCTTTTAACTCAGTTTTTCTAGGTTTCCAAGTGGTAATGTTTGCAGTCAATTTTCATAGTTTTCATTTTTCAGAGAATGAACCAAAGTACAGTTCTGGGCCCCGGAAGAATTTGGTGTGAGTCAGGAATGAACCCAGTGATGACATTTCCAGGAAACCAGTACTTTACAGGGAGTCAGCTCATTCCTCTCCCATCAGCAGACCTCAGTTTTATATAGAAAACTCTGTCAGGAAAATTCTGCTTGCTCAGTTTCTACCAATCAACTGGTTAGAAAACACCTCTTCCTAAAGGAGGACTTAGGGAATCCACATTACAAAGAAATTGTTAAGAACACAGGCTTAACATTTGGGAGACCCAAACACCACTTTAACTCAGCAAATACAGTTGCAATATCCAGGGATGTCATGTTGTATCATGTATCTCCTGATAAAATGAGAAAAGAATGAAACTTAACTTCTTCCACAAAACTCATAAACCCAGCCTAATGAGAAAGACTTCAGATTAATCCCAAGTAAGTCAAATTCTACAAAACATCTGGATACTACCCTTCAACAGTGTCAAGGTCCTAAGAAACTTTTTCACAGTGTAGGAGGCTAGGGAAACATGACAGCTAAATGTAATGTGGTTTCCTGAATTGTGTTCAGGGGTTGAGGTGGTGGCATTAGCAGAAAATCTGATAAAATCAGAATAAAAGCTAAAGTTTACTTTCAAAAAAGCAACCAAAAGCACTTTTCATTATTCATTAGTCAGTATATCATTCTAGACATTTTTATTAATTCATACTGCTTTTTTCACTAATATTATGCATAGATCTTTCTGTGTCAATAAATTATTATCTCTACAATTTTAGTATTTGAGTAGGGTTTCATTCTGTGTATTTTATGTATTATAGCAGAATTTATTTAGTCAATCTCTACTACCAGACAGACAGCTTACTTGTATTTGTCAATAGCATAAATAATATTATATTGAATATCCTTATTGTGAAATCTTGTCACACAACTTTATTACTTTAGGATAAACTCCTAAATACCTCAAAGAAGCCTTTCTGAGCTTAAGATTAGGCACATTTCTAAAGCTTTTGCTAGGTATTGTTAAATTGTCATTTACGATGTTTTGAGTGTGCCCATTTTCCTCAATAACAGGGGGTAGTATTTTTGTTTTTGTCTTTATCATAGTAGGTTAAAAAAAAGTTTTCAATTTTGATGTATGTGATGACTAAGATAATAAATGCTTTTTGATGATGACAATGATTTTCCCAAAACTTGTTTATTTCTTATTAAGCTATTGTTCTTTTGTCTTCTGAACTTTTTCCATTCCTTGTTTTCAAAGTTATTGTAACTTTAGTGTCAATGTCTATGAAAGGTTCCCACAAAGAAATAACCTGCTGTGATTCTAAAAATAACAGAAGGCACATTCCTAAGTTTCCTTAAATAGTGATGTCAGATGTTCCATAGAAAACTCTGACGAGACACATCTCACTTAGCAAAGAATACACATCTGCAATCTGACCTTACTTATCACTGAGCCCTTGGAAGCACAGGGCACTTATTTTTCAAGATAAATCAAGACCTGTGAGAAAATAAAAAATGTTTTGCAAATGGAATCGTAAGTGTTTGGGGGGAATGATATATTTAGGCTGAGCAGTCACCTCTGGAAGGCATATCTGACCACTCAAATAGCTCCTCATGGTGTAGTAGGTGTGAGTTGCTTATTAAGTGACTATAACAATACTTAAAGCCACAAATTTTAGCTAAGAGATTTTTACATTTTTATTTTTGGAGCCTACTCGACTCGCTCAGAGGCTCATACCACATATTTTGCCAATCACAAGAATACTATAGAACAAACCAAGCTTCCCTCAGCCTCTAACTTGAGATTCCATTCCCAAGACCTGTAAAAATTCTGGTTTTAGATGGCTAGACAGATAGATGACCTGGCCAAAAGAGTGTGCACTTTGAGTCTTTGATCCTGTACTTTTTAAATATTAATTAATTGTATAACACATCTCTCTTTTGTTATTTTTCTGCTAAGACTTCTTATTAGAAATAATTTTTATCCCCAACTATCCTGAAAAAGCAACTTTATTGATGGAATGCCATTCAGAAACTTGCTTCTCGTTTCCCTGGACACATATAAGAGTAAAACATGTAATAATAAAAGGTTACTCAATCATGATTTATACTTATTTTGTAAAGAGGTATGGTCGTATTACTGTGTATAAGTACAACAGAATGTTAATGAACTTCATTCCTAATGCTGCTTAGACTAGAATTCAGGGGGACCCTGGGGTTCAATATCCTATGAGACTTAGATCGAAGCCAACAAAATTTATTGCAGCACAATCATTCGGAAGTCGTGGCTAGGTGGGAAAATTGATCTCCTCCGTAATCTTCTTTAGCTCTTTCAATGCCAAATAATGTCAAATTAGCACAAGGTCTAAGTTAATAATACAATTCAAGAAGTATTCCCCAAACACCCTCTACCAGATTGCTACTCTGAAGCCCTTCCTATTTAGAAGTTGTAGATTTTCCATAACTCACAAATGAAAGCAATCCAGTGGCCATCTCTTAGAAGCTTTTCAAGAAGCCAGGAAACTACTTGAAAATTATTTATACATCATGTTTAAACATAGAAAATTTGCATGTATCCCATCACTCACCACATCAGGACTCTTAAGTGCCAAGATCACAATAAAGGAAGCCTCTAAAATTAATGATGACTTATCAATTTCCCAAGCTTCAAGAAACCAAGCCTAATTACAATTAGATGATTAAAACACACCTGATTCATATGCTCAAAATTCAATTAAAGATGTCTCATAACATTTCCAGAATTTACTAGGGTTCCGCAGCATAAGATATAAGGTCCAAAGACTTTATTTGGTACCATGGCTCCAATACTAGCTGAGTGATCTGGAGACGATCACCATCTTCTCATACACCTCAATTCCTCATCCAAAAAGAAAAAAGAAGGAGATGGAGAAGAAGAAGCAGAGGGAGAGAAAAAAGAAAAAGAAAAAGCTGGAATTGATCATTTCTAAGTTCTTTTTTACCTTATATTGCTATGAACTTACAAATGTATCAGTCAATTTTCAAGTAAAATGATAAACAGAAAGAGCCAGCCCTTACTAAATTTCAGGGTTTAAGTTATTAATTTACAATGCAGTTGTCCTCTACTAGAACAATTGCAAAGTGTGAACACCAATTCCTTCATCAAAGAAAAGAGAGTTTATACAACCCTATCACCTATACAAAGGAAGTTAACTTCCCTGAAAAAATGAGAACTTTGTGTCCTAAGGTCTCCCAGTTCAGACCTGTGAATTAAAATGCTGTTCTTTTGTTGCTATGTGTGGCACGTCAGAGTGATCACTGTGTAGAATGCTCAAAACGTGAGCAAGAGGTCTGGTTTAACTTTTTAGGACAGCTATCATGAGTCAAAATATTTGGGCAATAGTGAACTGAAATACAACATCATCACTTAACATCATCAGTAGGTTCTGCATCTTTAAACAAATTTTACCACAGGTGACATATAAACAAATATAAATTAAGAATTAAGTTCCTGCAGCACTTCATCAATGTTATAACAAAATCATGTTAAATAAAAAGATGTTATTCAGGGACCTGCTGTAATCAAATAGACAGACTCTTGTTGTTTCAAAGAAATATTTATGAAAGGACTCCCTTGGTGAAAAAGGACACCATGTAAAATTATTTATTTTATCACTAATATTTTACCACAGAATCTTCAAAGACTCAGTATCTGCACAGTCATTTTTCTTCATACAACTCTCAAAGTTTCTTTTCATTCAAAGTGATTCTATCAAATAATTTGATTCTATTAAATAATAAAAATGTACATATCTTTGCAATGCAATTTTTATTGGAAGAGTTCAATTTTGAAAAAATGAGAACTAATAAGCCAGCTTTGTGAGAACCTCAATCACTGAGTTGAACAGAGAACACTGAAACTTGCATGTGGTTACAGCTTTTCTTGCAGGATTAGGATAAGCAACATGAAATTGTCAATATTCACTTATCTTTGAAATAAAAATTTTTATCTGTTATCATGACCCTTTTATTTCCATGAGAAAAAATATAAAAGACAGCAGAAATTTTTGAACAGCTAGCATATAATTTAATAGATATACTTGCAAAATCATTACAATATTCCATTATAAATTTATGTAAAAAAATAAAAATCACCTTTATAAGACCTTCAGAGACAAACTGAGGGACACAAATGGCAAACCACTTAAGACAAGAAGGAGCCACAGAATTGTAAAGTGACTGCTGTATGTTTAGGGTGAGCAATAGCCTTTATAAAGGTTTTCACTCCTGTAGTTTTATACAGTATAGCCAAAATTGTGCTTATCACCCAATGTCTTTTTACCTAATTGATCACATTAATGCTAAACATTTGCATTGGGCAATTATTTGCAAATTATTTGTATCATTGCCAAGCAGCTTGCAAACTAATATGCTTTTCATGTGAAAGTAAACAAAACAATAATATGACCACACTATTACTAAAAGCATAAAAAGTGGTTTAAAATGAATCTCTCAACCAGTTAGATGTGCAAGTATGATTTTTTAATACATTATAATGCAGTAATTAGTGATTTCATTCCAAATGAATTACTTTTGCCTCTTAGCTGCCTATTTTCTAATAAAATTGATTTCCCTAGATATACAATTCAGTACTTAACTAATTATTTCCTATTACAGAGACTTATTTTCTGAGTTAATTACAATAATTATCTTAAAAAGAACCACAAACATTTTTTGTTTGCTTTTGACTATATTTTTTTCTGGTTTTATTGTACTGTTTCTAGCCAATCATTTCCTTTTTATCATTGCAATTTCTGTTCAATTTACCTCAATGTGTGCATGTTTTGATTTTAAATGTCACCGAGGGCATTATAATTACACTTAGTTCTGTACACCAGAATTGGATCAATAGGAACAATAGCCTATACCATGTGAGATGAAACCTAACTCTCTCCCTTCATAGGCTCTGGTAGTTGAAGATGAATCCTTTCCTAATTACTATATCAGCAACATTGACCATTTTACACTGCAAAATCTTAAATTACTTGGTGTTTATTGTCCATTATTCTCTCTTGAATCATGAATTGTCTTTCCATATATGAGGGATGTCCAGAAAAAAATTCAGCCATTGTCAATATAATGAGAACTGTTACGTGGCTGGATACTTTCCAGACAGCCCTTATACGTGAGACACATCAGTGTTCTCTGAGAGCATCTTTCTTGATTTACATCATATCATTCTCTTCATACTCACTCCCAAGAAACACTCCTCACCAGAATGATACAGCTGTTACAGCTCATGAACCTACACTGACATATCAGTATTACCTATATTCCATAGTTTATTTTAGGGTTTATTTCCTGTATTGTGCATATATGTGTTTGGCATCATAAAGTACTATAGTTTCACTGCCCTAAACCCTCTGCATTCTGCCTATTCATTTCTTCCTCTCTCTCCCTCAAACTCCTGGCAACCACTGATCCTTTCACCATCTTCATACTATTGCTTTTCCAGAATGTCGTATAGTTGAAATCTTACAGTATGTAGCCTTCTCACTTAGTACTATGCATTTATATTTCCTCCATATCTTTTCATGATTTCATAGCTCATTTCTTTAATGCTGAATAATACAAGATTGTCTGAATGTACCCCAGTTTATTTATACATTCACCTACTGAAGGATAGCTTGGTTGTTTCCAAGTTTGGGCAATTATGAATAAACCTGCTATATATATCCATGTTTGATAAGGAGTTTGTTAAGGTTCTCTGGTTAGCTTCAGTTGCAAAGAAAAACTATAATTTTTCAAAGTCTGGGACTTCATTGAACTTAGAACATTTGAATGTAAGGAAAGCAAGTCTTCATTGCCCTTGGCTCAATTTCTGTCTGTTTGGACTCTGCATTTCTGCACATTTAAGAATTCAACAATGCTCTACATTTTTGTTGTGATAACCAGTTTAGTAAATGCATATGCTTTGTCAGAGTGGTATGAAAGCACCATCTTGCAAACCACAGGAAATCTAATGATTTAAGCCTCCTAGAACCTTACCTTTCTAAGACTTTAAGTTAAAGAAAGCAGCTCAGCAAATAGCTACCCCCTTGCCGTATAGACTATTTTCATTAAACTAACTTCCATACTTCAATTACACTTCTTCCAAATAACCTTTAAACTGACCTTCACTGAAAAATTGGGGGGGGGGGGGAGTAAGAAGAGGAAGAGAAAGGAAATTCACACCTGTTCTCACTGTTTCTATTATATTTTACAAAAAGCCTGATTGCACATTTCACACACCTTTTTAGATGAATAATGCAGCAGAAGCCTTTCTAGGCTAGTGTGATTAAACTCGTGGAACACTTTTATCCTTCTTTATTTGTCGGTTTTCTTTTGTATTGCTACCATTCTAAACATTATATTTAAACAATAGACTTTTTCAAGTGCCAAGAATTTCCCATATATAAATTGCCCCTGATTGCCACATTGGGTCCATATAATTCCCATTTCTGCCTTGTTGGTATCTTTCAATAATGCATCACACACACAAAATGGGCTGTGGAGCAATCATTAGGTAAATAATCTTCCCACACATGGGTGGGTAGGCCATGCTTTCAGCAGAATATATACATTATGTAGGCCTACAACCTGCATGCCTCCCCTTTCATTCCATTACATATAATACAAAGGAGCTCATTTTCATCATTCAGAACAATAATGTTCTTCTCACATGAAAACTTTGTTCTTATTTATAGCATAAATAGCCTTTTTCAGATAAAATTACTTCTTTAAATGGCACTTATTATAAGTTCTTCTTTCAGCTGGTCACTGAAGGTGGGAAAATATTACTTCATACCAGGCTTTGACAAAAACAAAGTTGTTTGGAATACAGTTTCTCCTAAATCTCTTTTTCATGAAGAAAAAGGCATAAGGAGAAACAGCACTTCACACAATTTCCATCACTTGTATAGTTAATACAAAATAAACCTACATTAGTTAAGGACCAGAATATGAGACATGCCAACAGGAATAATAAAGGGATAATAGGAGTTTTGAATTGGCATAAGGACAAAAAAACCACTGAGTAGCGAGAGCTATAAAAAAAGAGAATATTAATAGAGTAAAATAAAGTAAGTGAAAGGTATCCAAAAGGGTTAGTGCTTCCTCATGTCAATACTACCTTTGGAAGTAATTTTGAGAGTATTAAACTATTTTGCCAAAAAGAAATGATAAGCAAAATATATTTTTCTAGTTAAAGTTTCTACAGTCTTAAAACCTGATTCCCTACTCCAAAGTGAATCTTTACTTCTGTTGAATCTCATGAATATAAGCCACTTTGGCATCATTAATAACATAAAAAACAAAAAATCTATGAAGAATATTTTTGCCTTACGGTCATTGTTTTATAAATAAAAAGAATGTCAAGATGTTCTTTATAAAACTTATGATTAGTCACAAGGAAAGATAAAAAGGTATAATAGAACTGAGAATGCAAAACTTTAAAGAGTAGGAAGCAGCCCTTTTCTGATTATCTGTAAGCTGGCTATGGACCAGTGTTTTCATAGAACTTTAAAGAGCTTATAATGTCAATCTGCCCTTAAATTCTCAAATAGAAGAACTAGAATCTCATAGTCTATAGAAAGGCTTTTGACTGATTTATAACCTATTTTTTCTTATCAAGACTAAGAGGCAACTAGGTTAGTTTAAGCACCAAGATGTTTGAGTATGCCATAGGTTTATTTCATTATATCCTTGGTCTAAATTGTGTATCTTATTTAAACAATATTTAATATTTTATATTTTATGTTTCCACCTGCCTGCTTTAATAAAGACATATATGTAAATTGAAAATAATTTAATTCTGGATAGATATAGGCAGGAATAAAATGATAAAAAAGAGGTCAAAGCCTTAGACATAATTAGCATATAAGGAAGATGTAGGTAGGTGCAATATCTACAGGGGATAAATCAGAAATTAAGAGATCCATAATTTGATCAAAATAGTAGCAGGAAGCTGGATGGCTCAGCAGGTTAAGCGCTTGCTTTGAAGCCCCAGGGTCGGAAGATCAAGTCCCAGTCCCAGGCCCAGCTCATTTAAACCCATATGCTGAACTGGGGTATGGCCCGCAATTCATTTCTCGTTGGGGCAAGCTTCCCACATGGGAGGCCTCTGGTTCCAACCCCAGCTTGTGGGGGCATGCCTCCCACAGCCCGGTTCCCACCCTGCTTGGCCCCCGCCCACCTGTGTGAAAGAAAACCATGTCGAAAAACTGATGATGTACAACTATGGAGACTGCTCTGGGCCCTCCCCCTTCTCTATGTCTCTCTCTCTGTCAAAAACAATAAATCTTTTTTTAGAAAGCAGGAGAATTAAGAACTACAACTACAGAATTTCAAAGAAGGCATTCAACTGGCATCCAGAGAAATATGGAAGAGACACTATGTATGCTAACATACACAAGAACCGGTCTGTATTCAGAGCTTGAGAAAATCAGCATGAAAGGCAGTTTTGACAAGGACATGAGGAGCTATATTTTTTTCATTTTATAATGGATTAGATCTGCATTGCAGTTTCCAATGGTGTTCCACCATTATTCCTGAGATTAAAGTTGTTTTTATGCAATTTTCTCAATATAGGTAGATAAGGGCTGGTAGATGTTTTCTCAAAAAAACATGGGAATAAAAACTATTCTTTTTGATTTATTTAAAATCTCTCCATAGCCACTGAAAGTCATTTTTGAACCACATAGTTATATTGAGTCCTGTATTTCCTAAGTTAAGCCCAGCTCTTTTAACTACTTGATATCATTTAAAATCCCTGTATCAGCTTGATCAAACTCTTCTTTTTCATCATAACATCCTCTTTCCCCCACATAACTTCTTCAAGGACTTCTGCTGTACTTGAAAATCTGAAGATGAGAATTTGGGAAAGGGAGAGGAACAAAGGCTCAGAGATTGATTCACTCTGGGATGTCTCTGTCCTTCAGGCCTTGAAGGATGTGTTTATGAAATTTAGTTCTACTTCTCTTCTTATTCTGTCTCTCTAAAATTCTCTTCTAGGATTTTGCTAATCATCCTAGCCCAGCAGTCGAACAAGATCTGTGATGACACCAACCACACTACCAAAGATGCCACTGATATCCTTATGCTGGTTTTCAATTTAATTTCATTACAGATTCAATGCAATAATATCTGCATGTCTCTTCCCTGCATTCTGATGTAGACTTTGTGGACTTTATAAATGACTTTGAGCCTCTCCTAAGAAATTCATTTTTTAATGATCTTTAAAATATTTAAGGAACTTCAAGCCTATATCTATCAAAATTAAAAACACATATAATCTTTTCCAGAAATTTCACATCTAGGGAATTATCCTTGAAATATTTTAGTATGTATGTGAAGCAATATAATACAAAGAAACTAAAGCTTCAACAACAATAGAAAAATGCAACAATCTAAATGTTGATTAATAATGGACAGGTTAAATAATTATGGTTCAACCACAAATTATAATCTGACAGCCATTAATACAACAACACAGCATTATTTGTACTGATACATATTTTAAGTGAGAACAACTACATGAAGTATATGCTTAAATTTCAGAGAATGTCTATGGAATGATATGAGCCAAATCATTAATGGTATTTGTCCCTGGAGACAAAAAATAGATAGCTGGACACAGGGCTGAGGACATTTCTTTCACATGCACTCTTTTACACCTACTGAGTTTTGTAGCATATGTATATATATACTACCTCTTTTAAGACATTTTAAATTTATTTTTAAACAATTATAAAATAATTATCTCCCTTTATATTCTACTAGTTCAACCTAAAAGAAAACATACAGTTGGAAAAGAAAATAAGTAAACAAACTTTGAAATATATCCTGCATAGTTTTATTGCAAATGCAATTTTCAGAAATAAGGAGTTGGCAATGGTTTGGTGTTTACCTGGAGAGGAGGGAGGAGGGGGGAGGGGGGAAGGAGATTTGTGTGGGGAGGGGGGAGTGGGCACCAGATATATCGGGTTGGAGGGGGACCTGATTCTGGGAGTTGGGCACATAATGTGATGCATGGGTGATGTGATGTGGAGTTGTCCATTGGGAAACTGTCTGATTGTTACCAACCAATGTCACCCCATTAAATTTAACAATAAAATATAATAATATTAAAAAAAAAAAAAAGAAATAAGGAGTTGGAATATTGGTATCTGACAAACCTGGATTCAATTTTTTTTTTTTTTAAGATTTATTTTTATTGTTTTTGACAGAGAGACAGAGAGAGAGATACAGAGACAGAGAGAAGTGGCGAGGGCCTAGAACAGTCTCTATAGTTGCACATCATTGGTTTTTTCACATAGTTTCATTCCACAGGTGGGCGTGGGGCTGCACAGGGCAGAAACTGGACAGGGGTCTCTCCCCAGTGAGAACTGAACTAGGAGCACTCCCCAGTTCAGCATATGGGTCCACATGGGCTGGGGCTGGAATTTGATCCTTGGTCCCCAGGGCTGCAAAGTGAGACCCAACCCACTGAGCCATCCCAGCTTCCCTCTGGATTCAATTCTTGAGCAAACTTTTTGCTCAATAAATTATATTATTATTATTATCTTTTAAATTCCCTAGATTCTAAATCATTAAATGCATCAGTCATGCTAAAGAATGTTTCTAAAATTATGTTATATAGGTTTAAGTATGATGGTGAAAATTATAACCAGCTTGAAGAAAAAAAAAAGCTTTTGGCAATCTAGTCAAGCATTTAGTTCACCTGCAAATCTGCACTGCAAAGACTGGCAGGTAGGGTCTGTCATTTAGTAAGCTTTTATTCCATAGTCACAAAGAAAGCGATTAATCAACTCATTGAGAATCCAGCTGAAACTTAAATGTTATATCTTTCGGTTTCACACTGGTAACATTTATATAATTTTGTACCTCTTTCAGTAGTTCAGTAATATAGTTTATCACACATGGATGTATAGTGAGGAGGAGTTCCTTTTCTTACTTATTCTGAGCATTCTGAAAGGAAACTGGAGAATCAAGAAGGACGCAGAGGAATTTATTAATTATCATTGTGAAAAGTGTTATTTTTCTTTCCCGGTTTTAGACAACGGCAGTAGCCCAGAGAAAACTTGAGAGTTTATCTGAGATGCATTTAGAGATGCATATAGTGGCATTGAATATTCATTCTGTCTGAAAGTTGTGCTAATGCTATAAGGTTATAAATATAAAACCAGCAAAGACTCTGTCTTCAAGGAGTTATAATTCACCACAGAAGATATATTATAAACATAAATACAATACAGAATGTATGGATAAAATGAGAGGAAGAAAATAAATTACTCAGATTTTATGACAGCACTATTCACAGTAGCTAAAAGGTGAAAATAACTCAAATGTCAACACATGAATGGATAAGCAAAATGTACATACATATACAATGGAATATTATTCAGCCTTAAAAGGAAATAAAATTCAGACAAATACTATAACATGGATGGACCTTGAAGAAATTATGCTAAGTG
This sequence comes from Craseonycteris thonglongyai, assembly GCA_004027555.1. Taxonomy (NCBI): domain Eukaryota; kingdom Metazoa; phylum Chordata; class Mammalia; order Chiroptera; family Craseonycteridae; genus Craseonycteris; species Craseonycteris thonglongyai. Next base: position 14,663 of record PVKE010039425.1, read on the forward strand.
AAATAAGCCAGTTACAAAAAGACAAATATCATATAATTCAACTTATATAAGTAGTCAAATTCATGAGACAGAAATCAGAATGGTGGTTGCCAGGAACTAAGGGTATAAGGGAATGAGGCATAGAGTTCAATATGGAATGATTAAAAAGTTCTGGAAATGGGATTTGGGCAAGATGGCGGCATGAGAGGAGAACCCAGACACCTACCTGGGAAGGGACTTACGAACAAAAAGGAACCCACAGGGGAAACCCTGAGAAGCACCCTCAACTGAGAGAACCACACAACGCAGAACAACACACAAAGGTTAGAGGAAAAAGGGGAGAGCGGGAGAGGGAGGGAGAAGGAGCAGTTTGGGGACAG
>PVKE010039426.1:0-11996 GCA_004027555.1 Craseonycteris thonglongyai
TAAAATGCCCACTTTAACACATTGTCACATGTCAGTTTCCTACCTCCTGTCAGAGAGCTTGTCAATTGCTTGTGTTAATGACCTCTGGCTCCAAATGCAGTCACTTCCTGTCACCTCTGAGGTTTTGATGTTGACACTGTGTCTCTTTTAGCTTCTCAGAAGCCCTGTAATGATGCTCCAATTAGTAATGCAGCCTTCCCTCACTCCCAATGCTTTCTAATTGCTCTAACTTATGTCCCTTGACAATACTCTCACTAGGCATGTCATCTGCACCTGAGTGTGCGGTAGGGAGTTCTCAAGTTCAAGGTCCCTGGTGGGTAAACAACACCATTTCAAGTTCACCAACATCCTCTGCAATCAACTTCAACTGCCCCACAAGAACACAAGACCTTGGTGTTGTTGATGAGTAGTAGACGATTTATGAGCTTGTCAGCATAATCCACAGTTTCTGATCTGTATCAGTTTGAGATAAGAAACCATTTAAGAGACATCAGGAAAACCTGGCATGCCCCCACTCCTCCTACCATTTGACATTGACTCATTCATGTGTGAAATTGAGTCTTTGTGATGGGGAAGTATTAAAGATCCCGTGTGGTCAAATTAATATCATGGAACCAGAAAGTGGAAACAGGTTATTTAATGCCCCCAGGTTCACCCTCCTTCCAAAAGGCAGAGTAAACAGACAGAAGTTTTGGATGCCAATGTGAATTCATGTCCAAATATTCATGAGAACCAGCACAGACAGAAAGGAAAGCTGGGTAGATATCCCAGATAATTTGGGTTGAGAAGACTTATGAGAAGCATCACAGTCATCCAGGCAAAGCTTGTAGGTTCTGCCAGTTTATCCACCCTTTCTTCTAGGGAATGAACTTCAAGGTTCATTTAGTGGAAACGTCAAAGCATCATTGACATCACTGAGCCAAAGGCAGGTTCAGGCCCCGGTCCTGCCACCGCCTGTGAGCTGAGCAGGGCAGACCCTCTTCCCTCTCAGGGAAGCCCCCGGGGTCGGCTTCTGAATCTATAAAACGGAAAGAACAGTGAATCCCACTGACTCCATGATGCACCCTTTCCCTGATCCGGGTGTGCCTTGTAATCTATGGAGTCTTATGTTGTCACAACTATCAGTGTTTCTTAGTGGCACATAAAACAATGACTTTGCATTCTCTATCAGTTGCATCTGCCTTGGCCAGCTCTTATGAAGGTCATGTGTGACCCCATGGGGCTGGGAGGCCTTGGCAGATTATAGAAAGCTGGGCGGCCGATCGTGCCGGCTCTGCCTGGTCAGTGTCCCCAGCCGGCGTGCCTCCTCTCCAGGCCTCACGTTCCTCATCCTTTATGGAGGATGGTGGCCTGCACCTGTGACCTTGAGATGTGCTCTGCTGGGTGATGTCTCAGGAAAGCCAAGGCCAGGGAGCATGACCGGCCCCTTTGAGCAAACTTCTCCCAGATGGAATGGAGGTGAACCCCCCAGATGACTGGTCTCGGTACCTCCTTCGAGACCTGTTTTCTAGGGTGGGGTGGGGGTTTCTGTGAGGGCACGGGGGGGGGCGGCTGGTCGGCGCTGGCACTGGGCACCTCCAGGGCACCCTTCATGCCCACCCCGGGGGAACAGGCCCCTGGAGTGAGCAGTGATGCTTCTGCCAGTCTCAGGGCCACTCCTCAAGGAGTTGGGGTGAAAGACCCTGAAAACGGGCTGCTTGGCACCCAGATTGATGGGCCTGGAGGAAAGAGGCCCCTGCAGAGAAAATGGAAATGTGACAAACGACACGGTTTCCCAAGAGACGTCAGCAGCGAGACGTGTGTGTGTGTGTGTCGTCTTCTACACAAGGCCGATGCAGCACGTCATTTGTTCCTGGTCTAATCGTCTTATGGGCACTTTAAGAAGAGTCTGCAGTGAAATGGAAGGTCCTGCTGGGAACCTGGGGGTGGGTGTTTCCATGAGACTCACTGTTCTGAAGTCCCCCCGGCACTGACCACAGTGCTGGAGCCACAGTGGGGACCCAAGTGTGCAGATGACGCGATGAAGGCCTCTGTTCCCATTCGCCTCCACCTCGGGTTTGTTATTTTTCAAACCTATAGTATTTTTATTTGCAAAATGAAAAGCCATTTTTCTTATAAAAGTGATAAATAGGCATTGTAAAAATAATCCCACAAGCCCAGCCCTGCAACATTTCTGTTGGAATCTAGCATCTTGAGAGCAGCCTTTTACTAAGGCTCGTCCTGTGTCCCCTGCCCCCACCTGCCCCTAGAGATAAGCTAAGTCATAGTCCAACATTCAAAGCTCATCCCAAGTGACACATGAGTTCAGGGATCATTTCTGGCTTCCCCCAGATCCACTCCAGGAGTCTGTCACCAGCACGATTCCTCATCCCCAGGCCTGTCAGGGTCCCGCATGAGTAAAGAAGGTCAAAGCTGGCGGAACCTCTGGGGTCATGTAGTCACGTGACTCATCTCCCAGATGGTGTCACTGAGGCCCAGGCTGTGACATGAACCAGGGCAGGGAGCAGGAGCAGCAGGGGGACTGGGGTCTCAGTCACTGGACTCCAGACTCCTGGATGGACAAACCCCTGAAACGCTGCACCCTGGTCCCCCCAAGGTGGAGGGGGGTTCAGATACTGAGCCCTCTTTTGGAAAGATCATGCTGTGTGCTAAAGGGGGAGAAAGGGGAAGCCAATGATGGCTATATTCCATCTTTCCTGAGTGCTTCGGTGAGCACAGACTCAAGAGACAGAACCAGAACGTTTGAGACCCAGTGATGGGGAGGAGCTGCCTGGGCGGCCTGTGGGGAGGGGACCCCAGGCAGCGTGGACAGGAAGGACAAGACGCTCCCCGTAAACTCTGAATGAACACGCTGGCTGCTTCCAGGGGCCTCAGGTCTCTGACGCTCCTCCTTCCCTGCTCCTGTCTCCGCCCCTTTCCAGGGGGTGTCGTTGTGATGCCAGTTTGCTGCCAGTCAGGCCCTGGGCCGGTGCTGCCCGCTTGACTATCTTTCTGCAAATGGAGGGGGGAGGATGGGGGCTGGGGGGCTGATTCCAGGACTCCACCCTTTTCATAACTGAGTTCTTCCAAGTGCCGGGGGTTGTCCTTCAGGTGAGATTTCATCCACTCATCCACTCTCTCACTCATTCATTTCACAAGTATCAGGGCAGTGTCTGCTATAGGTCTGACCCTGTTCTGGGGACAAAGCGGAAAGCCCCCTGCCTCGTGGAGCGTGCATCCTAATGTGGAGAGACCACTGCTGACGTGTACATCAGTCAGAGGGGAGTTCTGGCAGGTCTTGGTCAGAGCTTTGGGGAGAAATAAAGGCAGGAGGTGGGCAGTAAACGTGGAGGATGTGGGGGGGGGGGCTTACTTAACAAGTGGGGTCAGGAGGCCTCCCTGAGAAAGCAACAGAGAAGGGGCAGCCCTGAGACTATCTGGGTGAGGAGCTGTCCAGAAGAGGACGTGGTCGTGCAAAGGCCCTGGGGCGGGGTTGACCTGGCATTTCCAGGCACAGCCAGGAGGTCAGAATGGCTGGAGAGGAGAGAGTGAGCGGCAGAGGGGCAGGGACCAGAGCCGTGAGGAGGACCTGAGTCGGGCAGGCCCCGGGCACTGGAAGGACTTGGCTCTTACTGTGAGGAGGGCGGCACTGCAGGGGCTTTGACCGAAGGACCGACAGGATCCCACGTGTTCGCTTCAGCCACTGTTGGCTCAGTGAACCCCCTTCTTTAACCGGACTTGGCCTTGGCTGTCCCCGAGTCCCGTGGCTGCGGGCTGGGCTCCAGAGCAGCTGCTGACACGCCCGCTCCTGGCTCCCATGGGGCTGGGTGGCCCAGGGGCTCCTCTGCCCCAGCCTCTCATTTGTGGCATTTCTCACGTTCACCCACCTCGTCTGGCCCTTTAAGGGCCTCATTACACATTGGCACGGAGAACGAGGCTCAGCAAATGGCTCATAAAGCATCTTTTTAAAGGTTAATGGTCATTGGCGAGGGAAGAAAGGGCCACTGAGCGTGGAAGCTCTCTTTGATGAGGTGGAGTTTTCAATTAGGGGAAATGACAGTCACGCCTCCTTACAGGTACCTGGTCTGATTGCCAAGCAGCCAGCGAGGCCTCGGGCTGCGTTGGAGGCCGGGACCGTCAGCCCCACGTGAGCTCCAAGTGCTGGTGGCTCAGCCGCTCCCGGGTGACAGGGGTGTGGGTCAGGTGGGCCCAGCGCTGGCTGCTGCCGGCTTGGCCCCTGTGAACTCTGTGCGTGTGGAGAGGCCGTTCTGAGGATTCCATGCTCTGGCCCGTGAGCCCCGGGAGGGCACGTTTGTTGTGTGTGGGGCCTGGGGCTGCTCCAGCCACGGCAGGGGTGCAGGTGGGCAGGGTTTGGGTTGATCCCAGGTTTCAGGATCCTGCTCAGTGGCCTGGGACAAGGAGGGGAACCAGTCTGAGTGCTCTTCTGGCCACATCTCACCAAAGTCAGACAGAGTTTCCTCCTAAATTATTTCATTCATTCAGTTATTTGGTGATGATTTACTGAGTACCCACTATATTAATTATCTAACGCTGCATAACAAATTATCATAAGCGTAGCAACTTAAACCGCACACAATTACGTTTATTTCATAGTGTCTGTGGTCAGGACTCTGCGGCTTTTCTGGGTCCTACGCTCAAGGTCTCTTGTAGACGTTCGTCAAAGTGTCAGCCAGGGCTCAGGTTTCATCTGAAAGCTGATGTGGGACTGATCCACTATGACATTCAGTCACATGGTTGTTGACTAGATTTGGTTCCTTTCAGGCTATTTTACTGAGGACCTCTGTTCCTAACTGGCTGTCAGCTGAAGGCCACCCTCAGTTGCTTGCCACCTGGGTGTTCCTCAACATGGTAACTGGCTTCATCAAAGCCAGCAAAGGAGAAAGTTATGTAGCAAGATGGAAGTTCGAGTTACTAACGGGGAGTAGATTTCGGCAGGTGGAGATACCAGGAGATGGGGATCTTTGGATTCATGTTAGAAGCTGGGTATCAGAGCAGATAGTGGTAGACAGACGCTAAAATGACTCTTCGTGACCCCATTTTGGGTGTTCATGCTCTTGTGTGATACCTTTGCCTTGAGTGGGCACTGCGACTTGATTCCAAGCAGTAAAATATGGCAAATATCATGAGCTATCACTTGCATGGTTTGTCACATCAGACCATGACTTTTGTGTCACTAGCAGGCTCTTCCCTTGCTTCAGTGAAGCCAGTTGTCAGGTCGGGAAGACATATGTGGGAGGGGAATGAGGGTGGTTTCTGGCCAGCAGCCAGCTGGTGACTGGAGTCCTAAGTCTAAGGCTGCAAGGAACTGATTCCTGATAGCAGCCCCGTGAACTTGAACGCAGACCCTACCCCAGCTGAGCCTTCAGATGAGATCCCAGCCTGAAAAAGAGGACTCACGTAAGCCGTGACCGTAGTCCTGATTCACAGAAACTGAGATAACAAATATATGTTATGTTAAGCTGCTAAGTTTATGGTAATGTGTGGCAAAGCAATAGGAAACTGATACACCCACTTAATGCCATTTAGCTGAGCTGGGCCTTCTACAAAGCTTTCTGGGTAGAGAGCAATTTCAGAAATGTTCTGACATTTGTTACACACAGGCAACTTCTTTCCTTTTTTTTTTCTCTACACAGGCAATTTCAAGTAAACACCCCATATAACCCCATTTCGTGTGTAGGTAGAAAACAGTGATTAACAAAGCCTGGGAAAGCGTGAGGCAGTTAAATGTCTCTGTAATTTGTAATTTCAAAACCTTTTAGAGCTCCGCTGATGGCTGCTTCACCAGTGAAAGGGCTGATGATAACCTGCGTGTGAGATGAGGTCTGTGGAAGATACAGTGAGGAGAAAGGGGCTTCATCAGGGTCTTCAGGTTGATGACTAGTTGTCTGGAAGGGCATTAGGTGCAGAACAAGGGAAGGAGTGAGATGGGACCACAAGGATGCAAACTAGACTCTAGGGAGCCCTGACCATCAATCAACCTTCTCTGTTAACTATTTGCGGGCTTTGTTCAAAGGTCTGGTGAGGAATGTCCCTTAATAACCAGAGATGCTCAGGACGGGGGACAGGGAGCTGGTAACCACAGCAATGGGGGTTGTGTCACTTGCTGCCGCCCCACCTTACCTCCCCTAGCCAGCCAGCATCCCAGCTGCATGGCCACCAGGCCACCGCAAGACCCTGTCCCCCCAAAGTGAGACTGGTAGGAAAAACCTCCTGTGTAGGTGAAATCTGGTTGTGAATAAGCTTGTTAGAAACCAGAAACCGTGTCAAAGCATAGCCAGGAAGACTGTCCCCATCAGTGGCATGGAAATGACAGTGACAAGAAGGGCAGTGTCTGTTAAGAGATGAGCAAGATGAGGGAACGTCACGGACAATGGAAGGAGGACAGGTCCTTCCCAAGAGCAGACACCTCATCTATAGAGAACTGGCCCGTGAGGAGGGAACCGCTCCCGGCTATGGATCAAATGGAGCCCCTGGCACTGTGCCGGCCATGTGACAGACGCTCTGGAATGTCAGGGGCTGTTTACAGTCATCCTCACTGTGCTGCCACCAGCAGCTCCCTGACCTAGACCCCTGCGTCTGCCTCCGAGGGCCGTCATGAGCAGGGAGGAGGTGACTCACGTGGGACCAGCACTGGCTGGGGAACGTGAGCCAGAGTCGCCACATGGTCACGGCAAGAATCGCTCTGGCTGATGGTAGGAACGGCCACACTTGCCTGTTTCTGTCTGTAGGTCCTGGGAGCCTGGACCCCGGTGCGGGGCAGAGGCTGGGTCTGGGGTTCTCTGGAAGGGACAGCCGGCCCAGCTCACGGCCTGCTGCTCCATCCGGGGCCTGACCCCACGGTCTTCCCCAGGGCCAGCTCCCGGGTGGGCCCTGAGGTTTCCGGGCTGAGCGGCTACAGGGTTCTGCCACACACTCATACACACTCACACCCGCACACACTTGAAGGCTCAGACACAGCAAGTCAGGCTTCATTAAAATGCCAGGCCACGCCTCCGCCTCCTGGCAGAGCCCCGTGTGACCTGCTGATCAGGCGAGGCCACGGGCCCTGAGGGGCCACCTGCTCTCCATGGCAACCCAGCCTGATACCTGCTTGTAAGTTGAAAAGCTCCAAGGCTTCCACCATCTCGCACGTTAATTCATGCAGATCCGCTGTTCACTATTCAGCACGCCTGCTGTTCTGTGAGGCGGTGAGGCACAGAATCGGCTTCTGCTGCGTGTGTGTGTGTGCGCGCTTGTCCACGTGTGTGTGTGCTTGTCCACGTGTGTGTGTGTTGACTTCTGCACACAGTTAAGATGAGATCGGGTTGAAGTAGCATGAAAACTACAGCCAATAGTAATCGGATTACAGTTGTTGAGAGCTTTCAAAGGACTTAACGTGGTGTGCTTGTCCCAAAGATGCGTTACATCTGGTGAGTTCTAAAGCGTGTCACTGGTAGCACGTGGGGTAAAAGAAGAAAGAACGCTCTTGTAGATCTGATGAAATCTCGTGTGCAGCCCTGAAATCCCTGATGGGATGAGGGACTAAGATCCAGGGACAAGATGTGTGAGAGAGTTGGAACGTGTGCACCAAAGGGTCTGCAGTGACTGATGGTGACCAGGACTCTGAGAAGCTGGGACCCCGTGTGGCAGGACCCCGGGCTCTGCTGTCCTCACCCTCTGGAGGTGGGGGTAGAAGGCTGGAGTGAAATGGCTGAATATGGTTCCTCTGTCTATAGCAGGGTCTCAAACCCCATAGGACAAAAGGAGTGAGGGGACCAAACTCTAGCCAATGGCCAGCACTTCCTGAGGAACCACCAGCTGCCAGACACGCCCCCAGCAGGTTCTGGGTGGTCTCAGTCAATCCCCCCAACCCTGGGGGGAGGGTTCATGACAGTTTCCATGTGGAAGGGGAAACAGCAGGGAGGGAAGGAGCTTGCCTGGGTCACACAGCGGGCACATGGCACATGGACAGCACAGCTCAGATGCGTGGGTGGCAGACCCTGTGCCCCATGTTGGGAGGCAGCGGGGAGGGGTGGAGACTGCGGCTAAGTGCAGAGCACAAGCCCCTGTCACAGGGTGGCCCAGAACTCATACCACCAATGGCCACTATGAGAGGATGTGGGCCTTGGTGGGCCTGTCTCCTGAGGCCTTAAAAGAATCAGGAGTCAGATTCTCAAGTGAAATCTTATGTTTTCTACATGATGATGTTAGATTCCTATTAAAAAAAAAAAATACCCAAAGGGATGAACAAGACACGTGATCTGCCTGGTGCTGGGCCACAGGTCCAGTGTGACCTCTGACCCATGGAGAGAAACAGTTGTGCTAGAATGCCACGTGCATCAAGGGTGTGTGGGCGCCGGGCTGGGTGGTGTGGGGGTTACAGGCACAGATGAGACGAGGGTGTCTCCCGGCAAGAACTTGGACCCACCCTAGCAGGTCAGTCATAGTCAGGGGTGGCTGCCCACCAAGCTAGCGCTGCCCTGAGTTCAGAGTGTGGCCGAAGAGGGCTCTCTGGGGGTTGGGGGAGGACTCGGGGTTACAGGATGTGACAGGACATGGTCCTGACCTGATGCACCTCACTGTCCTGGAGTATAGCGTGGCATCTCATTTCCATGCTTGCCCTGGCTACTGGAAGGTGGACCAACGTGGGGTGTATTCCCCTGTGCCAGCCCCTGGCTGGAGACCGGGCTCATCCTGTGGGCCAAGACCCCCCCTGTGTCCCTGCCTGCGTCCCCTGACCCCAGGCCTGTAGGCAATTGCATCTGTTGTCACGTGCAACCCCCACACCCCCCGCCCACCCTGCCAGGGCAGAGGCAGGTTCAGGACATTGTCCCCTGGCCCCCGGGTGGACAGAGCTGCCCTCAGCAGAGGCCAGGACAGAAGCCCCACGATTATCTTCTTCCTTACACTGGCCATCTTTCCTTAAAGGGTCACTTCCGAAGAGCTCCAGGTGGCAGGCACCCGGTTTGGACATCTGACCTGCCCCATGTGCTCCCCGGGAGCACAGCCATCGTCCTTTGTGAGCACTGACAGAGAGCACGTGGCTGCTGTCCTCTGCTGAGGACGACGTGCTAAGCTGTGGCTGCCTGTGGGGCTCCATAACCGTCCATTAAATTGGCCTGTGTGCTCTGTAGCTCCCACAGACTGCCAGGGTCCCCCGAGGCCAAGGGACGTCCCCCCGCCCCAACCGGGGTCCTAAGAGTGAAAACAGCTGCCAAAGAAAATGCCAATCTGCCCAGAGTCCTGGCAGCGGCTCAATTCGGCAAATTATTTCTTAAAAATGACTTCTTAAAACTGAAATCCGGGCAGGACTCCGCAAGTTCCCGGCATCTATTACCTGCTGGGGTTCAGCCGCCTGGGCACGTCCGAGGGCTGCTCCCCTGCGGGTGGGAGCTGTCTCGGGAGACGGTGCGTTGCCAGGAGCCCGGGCGTTGGGGGTGATGGGAGCGATTCGAGCACTGTTTGCTCTGTGCCATCTGGAGGGGCCGCAGGGGGCGTCCTCATCGTACGTTGCCTGAGTCTGAGCACGGACACGAGGCTGGGCCAGGTGTGGGGACATGACTGGAGGACGTTAGGCGGCGGGGTGCAGGTCACGTGTGCCAGGAGCTGGGGCACGGATGGAGACGTCAGAGCTCACTCAAGTCATGCAAACTGGAGGGGAGTGGTGGTGGAGCCCTCGTGCCAAGGGCTGAGACATGGGGTCCCAGGGCTGCCCCAAAGTGGCTGCATAGAGCCCCACCCCCTTGCATTCTGCTTGTCTGGGACCCACTGTCCATGGAGTCCTCTGGGGCTGAATCTCGCCGCTCAGGCACCTTCTGGTCTGTGTCGCCTTGTCTCCCTTTGGTCACTGCAAAGACAGATGCTCACAGCCCCTCTGGGGGCCCATTGGTGTTCCCCACTCAGTGCCCTGTCCTCACGTCCAGCCCCCGGCTGTGCCCTCTGCTCCTGGTTCTCGGTGTCTGTGCAGCAACGACACAGATGGGCATTGGGGCTGTGTCCACCTCCTGCAGAGAGCCCACCCTCGGCCCGGGGCCACCTGGGGCCTGGGCAGAGCGGGAGAGGCCGAGGCGTCTCATGGCTGCATCTTCCCTGCATGCCCACCATCCTCTCGTGGAGCCTCTGCTGGAATCCTGACGACTCTGCAAGCCCCCAGTGACATCCCACCCCCAGTGACATCCCACCTCCATGCACGTTGTTTCAGCCCAGTCTCCAGGGAGCCTCACTCAGCTCGGCTGCCTCTGCTGAACCCCACACCCCCCCTTTCCCCGCCCTCCCGTGTCCTGTGGGAATGCAGGGCTTGTTCCAGGGGAAGCCACAGGTGGGACCACACAGTGCACCACCCCCACCCCCTCACTCTGCCTAGACCACTCATCTATTTCGGCTTCTGTCCCCTCTGCAGTCAACACCCCCCAGGACTTGGGTGACACACTGGCTTCTCCTCTGGGGGCTGATCTGTGCAGAAAACAACTCACTCGGAGCGGGGGAGGGGCTGTGCTGTGAAGGCTGCAGCCCCCCCTGTGTGATGGGCACCTCAGGACCCCTAGGGGTGGGTGGAGACAGGGAGAGTGCGGGCTCAACAGGAGCACCCGGGTAATGAATTCTTCTTGAAGAGCTGCCAAGCTGCCATTAAATTCCTTGTCCATATAAAAATGTGGGCACACGCTCCAGGAAAACTGATGCTCCTTTGCCAACTATCCACCCTCCGCACGTCGGTCTGAACATTCTGTTCTGCTCACATCCCTTGTTTGAACCCTGTGCAATATGGTGGACTTCTCCACCCAAACAGCAATGCTGGACAACCCATACCATGGCCCAGGCGCTGTGCTAAGCGCAGCAACTTGTTTAATCCTCACTACAGCTCTACAGGTGGGGGCAACTATTATCTCCATTCTCTAATGAGGAAACAGGCACAGAGCGGTAAAGAAACTAGCCCAAGGTCACCCAGCTAATAAGTAGAAGGGCTGGGATTTGAACCCAGGGAGCCTGGCATCAGAGTCTGCTTTTAATCACTCTTCTGTGTAAAGTCGCAGCTGCAACTATAGGGACTCCTGTCTGGGCAGGTGGAAGGGATTTTCTCGTGGCTCCCACAGGGCTGTGGGAAGGGCGGGGGTGGGGGCTGTGGCTCAGATGCCACTCGCCTGCCCCCTCCCTGCCCCTCCCACCATCTGCTCCTCCTTCTTCAGGACCCAGCCAAACGTCCCCTCCTCACTGCCGAGTCCCCCTCGCGCCCACCCGGGCGTCACCCCACGGCTTCGCCTGGTTCCCGCTCACTGTCGTCTCCTGCCACAAGTGCAAGGTCTGTGGGGCAGCCCTGGGGGCGCGGCTGCATCCGCAGAGCCTGGAGCCGCGCCGGGCAGACGGCACATGCTGGACAGGACTTGTGGGTGGACGCCACGCAGGGGCCTCGGAGGGGCGCAAGGACCCCCCAGGAGCGCCCCCTCCAGCTGCTCGCTTGACAGAGGAAACGGAGGGCGGGGGCTCTGAAGCTGCGCCCCTGACCATCCAGCCGCACTGCCACACGGGCACCCGTCACGGACACACGTGACACGGGTCCTCGTGGAGCCCGTGGACCTTCCAGCAACAGCGAAGCCGCCTGTGCCCGACTCAGCTCAGCTTCCAGAGCCCAGTCCACATGGACGCCCCTCATCACACCACGTCCCGCGCCCCTCAGGTGGGCCGAGGGGAGGTGGGGGTGTGGGTGGACCCCTCCACACGCCCCTGCACGCGTGGGAACGGGGCATAGAGTAGGGGGCACGGCTCCCCCACCCCGGCCAGCACAGCGCTCCGGTCCCCACGCATGTGCCTCCTGTCTTCTGGGGAAACCCTGCCATTTCATTTTCTGGCTTTTAGTCTCAGGAGTGATGGGCACAGGCTGTGGTGGAAGAGAAGCTTGGAATATGCTTCCCTGTCACTTCCTGAGCTCAAACCAGGTGGCCTCCTTAGGAGCTGACAGTCAGTGGCTTTAAATGTGTCGCTGGCGCCAGAGGAAGGTTTTGTCCCAGGAGGGGAACGTGGGG
>PVKE010039427.1:0-15021 GCA_004027555.1 Craseonycteris thonglongyai
GGGGAGGTGGGAGAGGGCACCGGCATTATGGACACACTCATGGTTTGGTGTTTACCTGGAGAGGAGGGAGATGGGTAGGGAGAGTTGTGGGGGGATGGGGGAGTGGGCACCAAATATATGGTGTTGGAGGGGGACCTGATTCTGGGTGGTGGGCACATAATGCGATGCATGGGTGATGTGATGTGGAGTTGTACATCGGGAAACTATCTAATTGTTACCAACCAATGTCACCCCATTAAATTTAACAATAAAATATAATATTTAAAAAAAAAAAAAGAATTAGGGGAAGTCACGTGTCTAGCCCAACCTTGTATCTAGAAACAGAGGAAGAATACCCCCATTAAATAAAGTTTAAATTGGAAAGAGACTAAAATAATATTTTGTTTTAGTCACAATCCATGAATCATGCTTGTTCAAAATATGGTTTATATTTATATTTGTGTGAGCATAGGAAATACCTGACAAAATACGTCCAAAACTATTAACAATGATTATGTTTAAGCAGTGAAAATCGTTATGCATTTCCACATTATTTGAATATGTCACTATAAGCAAGTATTAGTTTTACCATTAAAAAGTTAGAATAGTAAGAAATATTTAAATAAACAAGTAGCTATTGTTACTATAGAATAGTCTATAGATGAGAATTGTCTTCTCTTTAAAAAAATATTTTATTTTTTATTGTTGTTTTGACTGAAAGAAAGACAAAGAGAGACAGAGAGAAGGGGGAGGGCCCAGAGTAGTCTCCACAGTTGACAGCATTAGTTTTTCATATAGTTTCACTCCACAGGTGGGCAAGGGGCTGCACAGGGCAGGAACTGGGCTGAGAGCCTCCTGCATAGGCCCCAGCAGGATTTGATCGTCAGACTCCAGGGCTGCAAAGTGAGCGCTCAACCCATTGAGCCACCCCAGCTTTCTCCTCAACCTGTCTTCTCTAAATAGTCTTTCCTCTAGTATTGCCCACCTCTGAATACAGACTTTTCTATGGTTATTATTATTCTCCTTTTTTCTTTTAACCATGGATACTCCTGGATGATCTCTTCTTTTTATTACCACATGTTTTAAAATTTCTCCTGGTCTTCTGCTTCTTGTAATTATTTTATAGTCTTTCTGCTTGTCACATGGCCACATTTTAAGACTTTTCAATGCTATATATGCCTTGCTAGCATTTCTGTCAGTTTCATTTCATAATTCATTATGCAGCAATTTTTTTCAAAATGTAGAGAATAGTGCAAAGTATTTATGTTTTGAATTTCTTTTAGATGGAGAAAATAGACCTGAAATCAAAAAATCAACTCCAAACCATAATATATCTGATGAATATCAAACCCATGACATGATAATGGAGAAACTAACAGAAGACAATTTCTGGTACTCCATCCTAGGAGGACTCTGGGATTTTGATTACCAATTAGAATGTAACCAAGAAAGCCAGCAGAGACATTTAGGACAAGTATCTTTCACACAAAAAAAGATAACACAGGAGAGAAGTCTTGAATGTAATACATTCAGGGAAAATTATAAAATGAACTCAAACCTTATTATGGATCAGAGAATTTCTTCAATTAAAATACCCCTTAATTCAAACACACATGGGAACAGCATCAAGCATAATTCAGAATTGATTGACTATAAAGGAAACTATGTAAGAGAGAATACTTATGAATATAATAAGTGTGAAAAAATCTTCAGTCAACATAGTCTTCTTACTAATCAGATTCATACTAAAGAGAAATCCAGTGAATGTAGGATGACATTCAAGCACAACTTACCTTTTACTCAACCTCAAATAGTCCTTACAGGAGAGAAGCCCTATAAGTGTGATGAATGTGGGAAAAGATTCAGCCAGAGGATACATCTTGTTCAACATCAGAGAATTCATACAGGAGAAAAACCTTTTATATGCAATGAATGTGGGAAAGCTTTCCGTCAACATTCATCCTATACTCAACATCTGAGAATTCATACTGGACAGAAGCCCTATAAATGTAATCAGTGTGGTAAAGCTTTCAGCCGTATCACATCACTTAGTGAACATCACAGACTTCATACTGGAGAGAAACCTTATGAATGTAGTTTTTGTGGGAAAGCCTTTAGCCAGAGGACACATCTTAATCAGCATGAGAGGACTCATACAGGAGAGAAACCCTATAAATGTAATGAATGTGAGAAAGCCTTTAGCCAGAGTGCACATCTTAACCAACATAGGAAAATTCATACTCGGGAGAAATTATGTGAATACAATAAATGTGAGAAAACCTTAAGCCACAGTCCTTCACTTACTCAGCAACACCTAACTCATAGGTGTGGGAATTATGTGACTATATAAATGTAGGAAATTTTTTGTCAGACCTTTTCATCCCACCCAATATCAAATTATTCATAGTAGGGATAAAGCATATAAACAAATGATTAATGGATAGAAAACAAATAAATTTAGACCTTTATATAATAGCATATTATATTCCCAGGAGAGGTTATAAATCGTGAAAATAATTTCTGTTTTTTAATGATCAAAAATTCTATGGGCAATAGCTTATAGTTGTTCACCTGCAAATTTTATGGTATAAAAATTTTTAATTATATAAACTTTGATTGATCAAAGCAATAGTGTAGTATAGCCAGTCACATAAACTTGAAATAAACAGAAAAAAGAAACATTTCTCAAACTTCAGTCATTTGTATACTTCCTTTGAAGATTTTACCGTATTTAGGGTTTACTTAATATTTTTCTTTAAATGGGCTAAATTTTTAGCCTTATCCTAGGAAATATTTTTTTTTGGAAATTGAGTGTTATATACTCAAATTTTATGTTATGTAAAAATTATGTAAATATACATAAATATATATAATTATGTTTATTCTAATTTATATCAAATTAAAACATAACTTTGAAATTTACAGTATCCATTGATGTATCACCTTAATTTTTGTACCATTATTCGAGAAACAATGTGATAGGATACGGTAACATTCTGTTGTTTTTTGTTTGTTTGTTTGTTTTAAGATTTATTTTATTGATTTTGACAGAAAGACAGAGAGAGAGAGAAGGGGGAGGTCCCAGAGCAATCTGCATAGTTGACAGCATTAGTTTTCCATATAGTTTCACTCCATAGGTGGGCACGGGCTGCACAGGGCAGGAACTGGGCCAGGGGCCCCCACATAGGCCCCAGCAAGAACTGAACTGGGGCACACCCCAGTTCAGCACATGGACCCACATGGGCCCAGGGTCAGGACTCAATCCTCGGTCTTTGGGGCTTCAAAGCGAGCACTTCACCTGCTGAGCCATCCCAGCTTCCCCATTCTGTTGTTTTTGAGCAATCTGTCAATCATTATCATCAAATGAATCCTAGGATCACTTTAAGAAGAGTCTTAGAGAAAACTGAGGGTCACATTGATGAAGTGTGAAAAGTGACTAAGAACATCTACTTTTCTATTGTGTTGTTCATGTTTTAACTGTTGTTGTAGCAAATGTAAATTTTTAAATTAAAATTGTTGTTCCTACCATATTTGTAGGTTTGAATATAGAGAAGTATTGTTTTGTTTTTAAAGTAATGACCAGGGACTAAGAATCCCTATGCCTCCTACCATCACTATGGACAACATGAAGTAGGGGACTGTACCAGAGGATGAGCTGTGGGGCCACGCTGAGGTTACAAACCAAGGAAAACTCTTAGTATCTTTATATATAAACAACTAAGGAAGTATTGCTAATTGGTTTATAATTCATTTTATTTATTGAGAGATATTTATGTAACACCTTTTCTAAAAAGAATTCAGATAACTTTAATTTGATTTTTCTGATTACTGTCTTGTTTTATAAAACTCACATTTTTATTTTACAAAGCATTATAAATATAAACTGTCATAAGCCATAAGTATGAGGCTGCTTCTTGCCTTTTCATTTTTCTCTTGGTATTCTCAAGTATGGATAAAAAAGTCCTGTGGCTAATGTAAGAATACAGTCTCCTTATTTTCTGACCTTCTAACATATCTCCCAGCTCAAGACCCCTAATGTTTTTCCCTGTGAAGGACTAGATTTCATATCCCTTGAGCCAAAGCTGAAATGATTTAAAGACTTTTAAAATTAAAACACTAAAAACCAAAAACCAAATTAATAAACTAAACTCAGTTCATCACAAAAGTTAAACATTTTCAAGTACAGTTACATTCCACATATGAGTGGTTGTAAAATATTTAATAAAATCTGAGTTACTATAGTCAGGTGGATTTCTAATGGTATCTTGCGTTCAATTATCTGTGTAGTAGAGATCCATTTTCAGGGCAGTTCACTTGTGGAAGTATCTCTTCACCAAAAGG
Organism: Craseonycteris thonglongyai; assembly: GCA_004027555.1. NCBI lineage: Eukaryota > Metazoa > Chordata > Mammalia > Chiroptera > Craseonycteridae > Craseonycteris > Craseonycteris thonglongyai. The sequence continues at coordinate 4,321 of PVKE010039427.1, forward strand.
AGCTATATTTTATATATATATATATATATATATATATATATACATATACACACACACACACACACATCTATATATATAAATATATATATATACATATATACACACACATATATATATACATATATACATATTTATTTTATTTTATTTTTTAATTTAATTTAATTTTTTTTTTTTTTTTTGCTATAAGGAAGTAGAGTACAGGGTACTCAGATTTTAGGAACAGAGTGAGCCAAGGTGAAGTCTAATAGCAAAGATATGTATTTAAAAATTAATGATTAATTATAACTGGTAAAGATTTTGATCAAAGTTTAGTTATATAACCAGAATTTAAAAACACTTAATATTCCACAAAAATTACTATGGGCTCCTCTAATACAAGGCAGTATGTCTCAGGGGGCAGGTGAAAAATAAAAACTAGGGGGTCTACGTCATCAAGATGGCTGCATGAGAGGAGCTCTTAAAACCTCTCCTGGAAAATCAACAATTTAAACAACTAAAATACGACCAGAGAATCCCTAAGTAACACACAGCCTCAACTGAGGGACCCACTCATCACAAGAAAATACCTAAAGGTGGAGAAAGGGAGGTGAGTGAAAGAGAAGAAAAGGGTGCACTACAGAGACACACCACAGAGCACGACCCAGAGACCTACCTGGTGACCGACCCAGAGGCTGACCCAGAGACTAGCAGAGAAGAGACTGACAGAGGTGGAAGTGTGGGAGTGTGGGTCCAGGTGCAGAATTACTCTGTGCAGGTTGGAGGCCTGGAACGAATAAAGATGGAGGCGCAGGCAGCCAGAACGCAGGGTGGATGACAAAAGCAGGGGTGGCTGGCTGGGGCAAGAAGCCCCAGTGGGAGTGCAGGGGAGCATCCATGGTGTGGCAAAGGCAGCCACAGCATGGTGCAGGAGGCCAGAGCGAGGCACCACCAAAAGCCACATAACAGCACAAGTGACCAGGTTGCCAGTGCGTGGGTCAGGCAGGTGCAGATAGGGTCTCTTGGAGCATAAGGCCAGTGACTACAGCAGAAAGTGGGTGTTCCAGTGGCTAGAGTGTTGGCAGCAGAAGTGTGCTCATGGATAAAGCGCAGAGTGACCCTCGATAAGGTGGGGTCCCATCTGGAGCACTGTGTGGCATTGGACATGGAGCCTTGCTGTCTACCCTTCCTCTCTCCCAAGACTCAGCCTGCTGGCCTCACCCAGAGCCTGCCTTCAGTGAAATGCTGCCATGAAACCGCTATTACCTTGTGATGCAAGCAGACCTGCGCCTTTCCCAACACACCTGTCCCCCAACATTCCTGCTTCAACCAGCAGAAGGATCTCAGAAAACGAAAGCACAGGTGTGGTAGCTTCTGACTTCACTGGGATCGGACAGGCATAGAATACCATCACCCACCATACCTTTCAAAAGAGGAGGCATACAGACACTAGGGCAACTGAGTCAAACAGAAGCCCACCTTCTAGGAAGTCTCCCATTGTGACAAAACAAAATAAGAGAAAATTTTATAAGACACTGCAGCAATACCAGCTAGGAAGTAAAAGAAAGATTTATTCACATCTACCAGGGGAAAAGTCCTAATGTCTAGGAAAAGAAATGCTCTAACAGCGATGAATACCTTTGTGAACAAAGGTACTCAGAAGAAAAGAAAATAAAAAATCTCCAGAAAAGGAATTTGAAAATATGGAAACAGATGAGATAAATGACAGAGAATTCAAGACTGCAATTCTGAAAACACTCAAAGAGCTCAAAGAATACTGCCAGAGTACACAGAGGGAGCTAACTGATCTCAGAAAGGAAGTTGAATCTATAAAAAAGAACCAAATAGAAATTCTAGAGATGAACAACACAATAAAAGAAATGCAATAGCTAGCACAGGAAGCAGAGCTGACCAGATGAAGAAAAGAATTAGTGAAATCGAAGACAGAAATTTGGAAATGTCACAGAAGGAAGAAGACAGAGACCTAAAAGCGAAAAGAAATGAAAGATATCTATAAGAACTACAGACTCCATTAGAAAGAATAAAATAAGGATAATAGATAATACGGAGGGAGCAGAGGATGAGATGGGCATGGAGACATTACTCAGACAAAGAGTAGATGAGAACTTCCCAAATCTGTGGCAAGAACTGGAACCTCAAATCCAAGGAAACAGGACCCCTAGCTACTTGAATCCTAACAGACCCTCTCCAAGGCACATTATATTAAAGATGTCAAAGGTCAAAGAAAAACAAAGAATCCTCAAGGCAGCCAGAAAAGAACACCATAACTTATAAAGGAAAGCCCATCAGACTCTCATCAAATTTCTCAACAGAAACTCTGCAAGCCAGAAGGGAATGGGAAAAAGTATTCAAAATATTAAAGGAGAAAACTACCAGCCAAGAATCCTGTACCCAGCAAAGTTATCCTTTAGATATGAAGGAGGAATAAAGACCTTTGCAGACATACAAAAACTAAAGGAATTCTCCAGCACAAGGCCAGCATATAGAGAAATAATGAAGGAGGTGATTGGACCTGAAACAAAAAGTAAAAGTAAATAGGGATAAACTGGAACAAAAAAATATAAAAAGGGGAGGAAGTAAAGACTTAAGTTTCCAAAGAGAATGGCAATAAGAAACATCATTAAGAAAAGAAATCACTGCACATATGAAACTTTCTTTTATTTAAAGTTCATGGTAACCACTGAAAAAGAACTTAGAACTGGGACATATAACAATAAAATAAGAGAAAACAGAAAAAAACAGTCATAAACAACATCAAACTAAAATAACCAATGGGAAGGAAAAGGAAAGGAAGCAATATAAAAAAAGAGCGACCAGAAAACAAAAGATAAAATGGCTATAGGAAATCCTCATATATCAAGCATCACCCTAAATGTAAATGAACTGAACTCGCCAATAAAAAGACACAGAGTAGCAAATTGCATTAAAGAACAAAAAACAACCTTATGCTGCCTACAAGAGACACACCTCAGGCACAAGGACAAACACAGACTCAAGCTAAAAGGATAGGAGAAAATACTCCATGCAAATGGCACCCAGAGAGAATCAGGGATAGCCATACTTACATCTCACGAAGCAGAGTTCAGGATCAAAAGGATAATAGGAGACAAAGATGGACATTTCATAATGATAAAGGGGACAATACAACAAGAAGATATTAGTTATTAATATATATGCCCCCAACCAAGAAGCTCCAAAATTTACAAAGCAACTACTAACAGATCTAAAGGGAGAAACTAACAAAAACACAACTATAGTAGGGGACATAAAATCCCCATTGGCAGCCATGGACAGATCATTCGAACAGAAAATGAAGAAATATCAGCTTTAAATGATACATTACAGCAACTGGACATAATTGACATTTACAGGACACTTCATCCTAAAACACAGGACTATACATTCTTTCCTGGTGCACATGGGATGTTTTCAAGGATAGAATACATGCTGGGACACAAAGCGAGCCTCAGCAAATTTAAGAAAATCGAAATTATACCAAGTGTATTCTCCAATCACAAAGCTTTGAAATTGGAGATCAACTACAAAAAGAAAGCAGGAAAAACCACATACACATGGAGATTAAACAACATGTTATTAAAAAATTACTGGATCAAATAAGAAATAAAAGATTTAAAAATACATAGAAACAAATGACAATGAATACAAAACATACCAAAATAACTGGGATGCAGCAAAAGCACTAATAAAAGGGAAATTTATATCACTACAGGCCTTTCTCAAGAAACAAGAAAAATTACAAGTAAACAACCTAATATCACATATTCAAGAACTAGAAAAAGAACAAAAAACACCCAAAGCCAACAGAAGAAAGGAAATAATAAAAATTAAAGCAGAACTCAGTGAAATAGAGAACAGAAAAACAATAGAAAAACTTAAAGCAACAAAGAGCTGGTTCTTTCAAAATATAAAATTGACAAACCCCTGGCTAGGCTCAACAACAAAAAAAGAGAAAACATACAAATAATCCAAATTTCAAATGAAAGAGGGGAATTACAACTGATACAACAGAAATACAAAGGATTATACAAAAATACTATGAATGACTATATGCCACCAAATTTTGCAACCTAGAAAAAATGCACAAGTTTTTGGAAACATACAGTCTACCTAGACTGAATCAAGAACTGGATAGCCTAAACAAAATCAACAGTAGGAAATTGAAACAATCATCCAAAACCTTCCCAAAAGCAAGAGTCCAGGACCAGATGGTCTCACTAACAAGTTTTACCAAGCATTCAAAGAGTAATGAACACCTATAATCCTCAAAATTTTCCAAAAAATTGAAGAAGAGGCAATACTTCCCACCTCATTCTATGAGGCCAACATTACCCTAATACCAAAGCCTGGCAAAGACTTCACAAAAAAAGAAAACTATAGAACAATATCTCTGATGAACGCTGATGGAAAAATCCTAAACAAAATACCAGCTAGTAGAACACAACAATGTATTAAAAAAGTTATACATCACGATCAAGTGGGATTCATCCCAGGGGCACAAGGATGCTCCATCATATGCAAATCCATCAATGTGATGCACCACATAAACAAAATTAAAGGTAAAAACCACATGATTATATCAAATGATGCAGAAAAAGCATTCAACAGGATACAACATCCATTTATGATCAAAACACTTAATGAAATGAGTATAGAAGAAAAGTACCTCAACATAAGAAAGGTCATATATGACAAACCCTCAGCAAATGTCATACAGAACCGGGAAATCCTGAAACCTTTTCTTCTAAAATCAGAAACAAAACAGGAATGTCCCCTGTCACCACTGCTATTCAACATAGTGCTGGAAGTTCTAGCCAGAGCCATTAGGCAGGAAAAAGAAACAAAAGGCATCCAAATTGAAAATGAAGAAGTTAAACTGTCTCTTTTTGCAGAAATGATTCTTTATATAGAAAACTCTCTAGACTCCACCAGAAAACTGTTATAAATAATAAATGAATACAGTAAAGTTGCAGGATACAAAATCAATGTACAAAAATCCACAGCATTTTTATATACAAACAACAAAACTTCAGAAAAAGAAATGAGAAAAACAATACTGTGTGCAATAAAAACAAAAAGAATAAAATATTTAGGAATAAACTTAAAGAACGTGAAGGACTTATAAACAGAAAATTATAAGACCCTATTAAAAGAAATTGAAGAAGATACAAAGAAATGGAAGGATATTCCATGTTCATGGATTGGAAGAATCAACATACTTAAAATGGCCATATTACCCAAAGCAGTATACAGAGTTAAGCAATTCCCACCAAAATCCCACAGACATTCTTTCAAGAAATAGATTTTTAAAAATTATCAGATTCATATGGAACCACAAAAGGCCCCAAATCACCAAAGCAATCCTCCAAAAAAATAATAATAAAATAAGGCTGGAGACATCACACTTCCTGACTTCAGTCTATACTACAAAACATCAATAATCAAAACAGTTTGGTATTGGCAGAGAAACAGACATACAGACCAATGGAACAGAATCAAAAACCCAGAAATAAACCCACAAATATAAGGACAGATAATCTTTGATAAAAGAGAAAAATATATACAATGGGGAAAAGAAAGCCTCTTCAGTAAATGGTACTGGGAAAATTGGAAAACCACATGCAAAAGAATGAATCTGGACTGAACTGTCACCATATACCAAAATTAACTCAAAGTGGATTAAGGCCCTGTACATAAGACTCAAAACAATAAAGTGCATAGAAGAAGGCATCAGCACTAAACTTATAGACCTTGGGCTCAGAGAGCACTTTATTAACTTGACCCCAAAGGCAAGGGAAGTAGAAGCGAAAGTAAATGAATGGGACTATATCAAACTAAAAAGCTTCTGCACAGTAAAGGAAACCTTCAACAGAGTAAAAAGGAAACCAACTGAATGGGAGAAAATATTTGCAAACAATGCCTCTGATAAAGGGCTAATAGCTGAACTATATAAAGAACTCATACAACTCAAAAATAAATAAATAAGTGATCCAATTTAAAAATGGGCAGAAGACTTGAATAGACACGTCTCCCATGAAGACATACAAATGGTCAACAGATATATGAAAAAAATGCTCAACATTACTAGCAATTAGGGAAATGCAAATTAAACCACAATGAGATACCACCTCTCACCTGTTAGAATGGCTATAATCAACAAGACAAGGAATAACAAGTGCTGGAAAGGCTGGAAAGAAAAAGGGTCCCTCATACACTGCTATTGGGAATGTAAACCACTATGGAAGGCAGTATGGAGACTCCTCAAAAAACTAGGAACGGAATTGTCATATGATCCAGCAGTCCTTCTGGGCATTTACTCAAAAAACTTGAGAACCCCAATTTGCAAAGATATATGTTCTCCAACGCTCATTGCAGCACTATTCACAGTGCCCAAGCCATGAAATCAACCATGTGTCATTCGATAGATGACTGCATAAAGAAGTTGTGGTACATTTATACAATGGAATACTACTCAGCAATAAGATAAAATATAGCAATTTGTGACAACATGGACGGATTTTGAAAACATCTTATTAAGCAAAATAAGTCAGACTGAAAGAATCAAGAAATATATGACCTCACTCATAGGTAGAATATAAAACTGAAAGTAACAAAGAAACAAAAACTCCTGGACGCAGTCAATAGTTTAGTGGTTACCTGATGGTAAGGGGGGAGGAGGGTGGGAGAGCTATGTGGGGAGAGTAGGGAGGGGGCATTAAACATATGGTGATGGGACCAGAGCTGATTCTGTGTGGTGAGCACATAATGCAATGTATAGACGATGTAATGTAAAATTGTACACTAGAAACAATAATTTTTATCAACCAATATCACCCCGATAAATTTAACAATTAAAAGAAAAAGAACAATATGGGAGTTTCAGAAGAGGATCAACAGAATTTGGAGAACCCAGAAAAGAAGTATCTGGACTAAACCAGAACACAGCTGGCCAAAGATTTTCACCAATTCTTCTGTAAATTTTAAACCTATTTGTATGATTATATAATATATATCATAAATGATTATGCTTACAGTAATTATACAGTAAACTATTTCATTCTGTGTGAATTTATTCTCATGTCATTTTTTTCTCTTTTAAGTGTTACGAATTAAGGAGTGAACCCTAAATATATATTAATTACATCAAAATACTGGTGTTTGAAGTAAGGGAGCCAAAGGAATAGTACTCATTCAAAACCTGTTTGTTTTTACTTATTTCTGTCTAGGAGGGCAAAACATTAGCTTTTCACATATATTAGTTCATTTAGTTTATCCATCCTATTCAAGGGTGTCATTGCCAGTCTTTTATGACAAGAGATACTTAAGCCTATACATAATAATAAATGATCTATTACTCAATGTTTCTCAGGATGAAATGTCACTGAAACGTGGATTATCTTATGCCTAACCTAGTAGGTACAAACAGTGCCTAGTGCAGTGTTTTATAACACTCTGAAAATATTTGATAAATATATTAAAATTAAGGATGGCTGCTCAACACTAAAATTTGTGTGACTATTTCTCAGAACCTCAGAATATTAAATGAACATTGTGTTGATAGATTCTCTTATGTCAAAAGGGCTTCTGTGTTTGGATGAAAGTACTCATTATTACTTATATTTTGATTAATATTCAATTTATTAATTTAACCCATTTCCCATTTGCCCTGAGACACTTGCCTGTGGCGCTTGCGGCTATGGCATTTACCCTGAGATAACGCATGGATTACAGTCCTAATCTTACCCCTAAAATTTGCCATGAAATATCTCACTTTTAATATTTTCACATCACTTTTGTATACTGATTGTCTTTGGAAACAAATGACATAATTCCATTTATAGCATTCTGTTTTTAGTAGTGATATTTCCATTTACGAAATATAGTACTTGTAATTCTCGGTCACTAAAAATGTCAAATCCTATAAAACAGCATTCCTACACATGAAAAAATTACTAAATTCTGATTATATAAATTTTTGTTATATTAGGATTAGAAAGGTTCTGTTTAAAAATAACTCCAAAAACAGTTTTTATATTTTATTTTTACATTAAAAACCAGTCAGATTTAGCCTCAAAGGGTAAGTTTATGTAAAATCAAATGAATGCAACAGCGAGCTACACAAAATTTTTTTCTAAATAGGAAATAGGTTAAGAAGCCAACTAAAGTTCTTTAAGTAGCCAACATTCCTTTTCCCAGGGTTCCAATTTTACATGTTTCTAGATTTAGGTTGTTCTACCATATACATTTTGTACAAATACATTTTAGTAATCTTATCCAATCCAAAATAAAAATACTATCTCAGACTAATTAAGTTGCAGTTTATGGATTAGCAACTGACGGATCCTTGGGTCATCCAGAAAACCTATTTGCCCAGACCAAATAACTGTCTTTGGTCTCCTGTTATAACAAAACATCAGTTGTTATGTCAATGGACATTTTAAGATCTACATTTGTATAGATGTTAAATTTTTGACACTTGAACTGTCTTCAAACCACCTCCAGGGGTCTCCAAACTATGTCCCGCAGGCTGGATGTGGCCCGCGAGGCCCTCTCATCGGGCCTGCCCGTGGAGACCTTTTTATCTGAATAAAATAATATTAAATAAATAATTAAAAACAACATCTCTGTTTTGATTCTTTTTTATTTGGACCTCAAGTGTGTAGTCGGCCCCCAAACTGCTGTTTGATAGTTAGTGCGGCCCACAGGCTGAAAAATTTGGAGACCCCTGACCTAGACCAATGTCCTTTCATTTTGGTGACTTTGTTGACAAGCATTAAAGTTTTATATGCCCTTTTAGTATAATTAATAAGGTTAGTCACTTTATTCCTGTAGAATAAAGGTTTTGTTGTTTTCTTCTATAGAACATTTAGCTACTTCATGTTGCAACACACTGTTGAATCCTCTTGCTGCCTTGTAAATATATGTGACTGTTGCAGCTGATTACTGAACCAAGTTTTTATTTAGTACACCAATGCCAGCACTTTGTCCATCCTTCAGAGCAGTTTTGGAACTCTTTTTCTAGATGTCCTAAATATCACAAAAATGTCTTCCTTTCAACATTTACTTTACCTTCATGCAAAAAAATATATATTGGGAGCCATATCAGGTGAGTAGGGAGGGTGTTCCAATACACTTATTTGTTTACTAACTAAAAACTCCCTCACAGACAGTGTGAGTTGTTGGTGAAAAGTTCAGGTCATTTTCATCTAACTTTTAATGCAGCCGTTTTAGCACTTCCAAATATCAACTTGGTTGACTGTCCAGCTGATACAAATTCACAATGAACAGTCCCTCTGATATCAAATAAGATTAGCAACCTCGATTTGGCTCCTGATTTAAACCAATGGAAAATTTTTGGTCATAGAGAATTGGCCAACTTCCACTGTACAATTTGACACTTTGTTTCAGGGTCATATTGATATACCTATGTTTTATCACAAGCAATATCTTGGCTCAAAATGTCATGTTGCTTCTCCAAAAGGTCTTGGCAAACTTTGACTCTTCTCTGTTTTTGTTCATCAGGTATTTCCTTCAGGATCACTTTTGCACACACCTTTCTCATGCCAAGAGTTTCAGTGAAGATTTTTCTGTTTCTCTATCGATGTTTACTTGGTCTGCTATGCTTTTCACAATCAGCTGATTTTTTAAAGATTTATTGTTTTGACAGAGAGACAAAGACAGAGAGAAGGAGAATGGCCCAGAGCAGTCTCCATAGTTATACATCATCAGTTTTGAACATAGTTTTATTCCACACAGGTGGGCAAGGGGGCACACAGGGCAGGAACCAGGATGGGGGCCTCCTGCATGGGAGGCACACCCCCATAAGCTTGGGGCCAAACTCATGGCCTCCCAGCAAGAACTGAACTGGGAGTCTTCCACATGGGAAGCACACTCTAGTTCAGCATATAGGTCCATGCGGGCTGGGGCCAGGACTCGATCCTCAGGCCTCAGCACTGCAAGCAAGCGCTTAACCCACTGAGCCATCCCGGCATCCCCTCTGCTGATTATGTTGATGTACAACTCAACAAATTTTTGCAATGTTTTTATCAGTTCTGCCCTCTCTTTAATGGCAGCCCTGACCTCTCTTCTTCAGTGATGCTTTCTCTTTCTTCAGAAAAATGTTTGATTCATTTGTATACTGCTGTTTTTTTCATGGCATTATCCCCATCAACTTGAACTAATAACATGTTTGTGATTTTACTTCCACTCTTACCAAGTTGAACAAAAAACATAAAAGGGGAAAAAGTAAATGTTTAAAAAAAAAAAAGAATGGAGATAAAAGACATGCATAAGAAAAGGAACCACTGTATAGATGATACTTTAATATAAACATGGTAACCACTCAAAGGAAAAAAACGAAGAAGAAGAATTCCCAACTGAGACACATTTAAAAAAAATAAAAAGGGGGGGGGAGCCAGGATGGCTCAGTGGTTTAAGCGCTCACTTTGCAGCCCTGGGGACCGAGGATCAAATCCCGGTCCCGGCCCAAGTGGACCCATATGCTGAACTGGGGAGTGTCCCCAGTTCAGTTCTCACCGGGGTCTTCCTGCCCTGTGCAGCTCCACCCAACCTGTGGAATGAAACTATGTGGAAAAACCAAGGATGTGCAACTATGGAGACTGTTCTGGGCCCTCCCCCTTTTCTCTGTCTCTGTCTCTGTATCTCTCTCTCTCTCTCTGTCAAAAA
>PVKE010039428.1:0-15020 GCA_004027555.1 Craseonycteris thonglongyai
TGTGAGGTGAGTGTTCTAGGAGCCCATCGGCGTCAGTATGCCCGCTGGGGTGCTATGAGAAGTGAAGTTTGACTTCAGTGAATTTCTTTTGGAGACACTTCCAGTGTGTTTGCTCACTTCATGATGGGTGACTTACACAAACAATGTATGACATGACAATGCACCTGCCTGTACCATGCTGAATGTTCAGCAGTTTGTGACCTAAAATGGCATGACTCTTGTGCCCTACCCTCCCTATTTACTGGATTTCTCCCTGAGTGACTTTTTTGTTTGGTTGTTTGTTTACGTGGATGAAAAAGTCCTTAAAGGGAAACACATGGTTGATGGGGAATAAGTGAAACAAAAAATGGCAGAAGCACTAAAAGGCATCACAATTGATGAGTTCAAAAACAGTGTTGAGCTGTGCAAATAGCGTCTCAATAGGTGTAACGCATCAAACGGAGAGGACATGAAGGCAACTGAAGTCTAAACATGTTAGAATAAATACACAATTTTTTATAAATAAATTTTAGGGTTTTTGTCCCCACCCCCATTGTATATACTGAGAAAAGGGAAATAGCCAAACATTTCAAGCCCCAGTGTACTTCATACCTGGGGACTCAAGAGTCATGATAGCCTACTCAAAGTGAGGACCACAAGGACTCAGTAATAAGTGGTATCCTAGCTCAGATCTGGTATACAGTGGCCCACTGGGATGTCCAAGTAAACACACCTGATAAACTTAGTCGTGGGTTCCTTGGCCTCTGGGGTAAGAGCTCTTGTAGTGGAGAAGCCCAAGTAGAAGCCTCTGAAACTGCCTTCCCCCAAACAGCCAAGAGAGTAAATAGAACCAAAAGTACCTCTCAGGAACAAGAAAGATTGCTGCCACCTTTAAAAATCTAACACATATAAGGGTGGTGGCTCCTCTTATGTCCATATTTAATTCATCAGTCTGGCCCTTACAGAAACCAGATAGTTGTAGAAAATTATAGTAGATCACCACACACTCAACCAATTAGAGCGCCTATTTGAGGCTGTTCTTCCACACGGGTATCTTCCCAAAAGCAGATTGACATGGCTTCAAGTGTATGGTATCCAGCCACTGATCTTGGAAATGTTTTTTTCTCTCGCCCATATCAGAACATATAAGAAACAATTGGCATTTTCTTGGAGAGGACAACAGAACACTTTTATAGTATTGCCCCAGGGCTATGGTGACTCTCCTGTTCTCTGACATAATATAATTCAAAGAATCCTGGGTTGTCTGGACATTCCGAACATACCACCGATCTATTCTACTGATGGCAACACGCTAATCAAGCAAAATGACTTAAGACATGGCAAGTAAATTTACACCACACATAATACACATGGGCTCCAGAAGGTGAAGATAAAGCATACAAGATTTAAAGGCCAGTCTCATCAGCGAAACCTTCAGTGGTCTAGAACATGCCATGGCAGCTTCATAATAAAGGATGACTTATTACAGCTAGCACCTGAAGGTAGCTTATTTCACACCTGGCTATGCCGCTCCCAAGATGCAAAGGGCACTATTGAAAAAAGGTTGAAAGGATTTGGCAGCTGGTCTGATCTACTATTCACACTAACATGGAGACAAAGGTGATGCTGAGGTGTCAGTCCTGAGAGACTGAGGTGGTGGCAATGCTAGGAACTCAATTTTTGCATGAAAGATGATGAATTCAGTTTTAGGCAAATTTAGTTTGAGATGCACGTGGACAGTTGGACATGTCAGGCTAGAGCTCATATGAGATGTTAGGGCTATAAACAACATGACTCCACTGGTCATTCAATCATTATTTATTGGAAACCAATACTGTGCTTAAAGTTGGATTAGCAAGATAATTACTAAATGGCTTCTTAAGATGCTAAATTTGTATCTGGGGAAAACTTGTAGATTAATTGACCTTAGGTAGGTAGCAGAGGTAATTCATTTAACATCCCCAGATGTTCCTGAACTCAAGTCATCCAAGGAAGCTACCATGGTTGGCATCAAGATGGTGCTTTCATGTGGACCAGGCACCAGGCTTGGCAGGAAACTATGGTAGGATTAGGGTCCTGTGTTGTTTTCCTGATGGTATATCTCTTATGAGTTCTGTTTTCCACTTGTCCTAAAGGGAAGTTTCTTGACAGTTGTAGGCTCAGCTGCCTAAGGGAAAAAAAGAAGAGCATTTTGTTCTTTTGGGTTAGAAAATAAAGCACAGGGTAGTCAGCAGAGTGGTAACAATGCTTGATGCAGCTGCCCCTCCTCTCCAGGAGGGTCTACTTTCTGACTTTAACCCCCCAAGGGCTCTGCATAGTGCTTTAAGAAGGAAGACAGTATTTACTGACATGGAACTTCTAAGCCAGAATATGCAATGAAGGAGCGTACACATTTAATCATGATTTCTTTTTATATGTAGTTCTTGTTGGTTTCTCTTAGGGAAAACTCTTCCATAGCACTAGGCTATTATCTTTTCATTTCTAATTAAAAAATTAATTTATTAAAAAATTTTGCTTTAAAAGTACAGTTGACATTCAATGTTATATTGGTTTTACATCTTCAATTTTTTATGGCAAACAATTTTAGAAAAGTTGAAAGAATAGTATATTGATTGACCATATTATTACTACCTAAACCCAGCAATGTTAACATCTGGACAATATTTACTTTATTTATCAATTGATATATTTTTAGAATTATTTGAAAGTAAGTTGCAGATATCATGATATCTTATCCTAAAAATACTCCATTATTTATCTCTCAAACATAAGGACTATTTTCTACATAATTATAATACCACTATTATACCTAAAAATTAACATGAATTTCTGATTTCATTTAATATTGAGTTTATATTTAAATTCCTACTGTCCCTAAAATGTTTCTTTAGATCAGTTAAAAAAAAATCAGGATTCAATTAAAGTCTCAGTATTACTTTTAGTTGTGTCTCTTTATTCTCTTTTAATCTAACACAAACCCCAACAATATGGATTACTAATTCCTTGAGGCAAGGACCATATCTTAACACTTTTTATCTCCAGTCTGAAACCTGACTGGTAACAGGCATAGTGGTAGATTGCTGCTTTTGTAGCTGCCCTTGGGTACATATCTCTTCTTGAATCTGGGCTGGCCCTCCAATTGTTTTGCCCCATAGACTGTGGTAGATGTGATGTTCTGGAACTTTTGAGACCAAGTCATTAAGAAGGCCTGGCAGCTTGCTCTTTGGCAGATTTACTCTTTGGGGGAAGAAAGCCCTTATGAAAGAAGTCTGACATCTAGGTCGCTGTGCTATAAGAAGCCCAACTCAGTCACATAGAGGCCAGTTGGAAGAGAAATGAGGCCCAGCTGAGTTCTCAGATGACAGACAGGCACATATTTCCAGCCATCTTGACAGCGGATCTTCCAGCCCCAGTTGAGCTGCCCCAGCTGATACCACATGAAGCGGACGTGAGCTGTCTCCACTGAAACTTCTCCAAATGGCTGAATTGTTAGCAAGTACATGAGTGTTGTTGTTTTAATCCACTAAGTTTTGGGGTGGTTGTACTCAGTAACCAAAGGAGGTATTTACTAGCTATTCATTGAACTGGACTGGATAAAACCATGAACAGAGTTAATATGAGAAAAATGGTAGTCAGACTGAAAGAATCAAGAAACACATGACCTCACTTATAGGTAGAATATAAAACTGGAAGGAACAAAGAAACAAAAACTAATGGGTGACTTGCTCAGTATCACACAGCTGGTGACTCAACGATCTCTTTGCTTTCATAATCTGATTTCTCACAACAGCCTCTCCTTCATGGGATGTCCTAGCTCTTCCTGAACTTCTCAGGTAATCTGCTGATGTTCATTGTTCTATGCACAAAAGCCATCCACCCCATGTCTTCTCCGTGCCCATTCACATGTCAAATGTCATTCCTTCTGTGAAGTCACTCCTAACGCTATACCACAATGCACCTCGTATTTCTCTAAGCTTCTATAGCAGTTTGTCTACACTTCTATCATGTCTGTCACATTCTGTTTTGTACGCATTTTCACACATCTCTTTTCTTATAGCTCAGAAGCCCCTGGAAGTAGAAACTGTGTCCTCTTATTGTTCTGTCACTCTCGCCATATTTCTTCCGATGTCTGGCATGGAGCAGGCACTTAAGATTAGGAAGTGGCATAGCTCCCTGGCTAAGAGTGGGGTTTGGAGTCCAGTCACCAGGCATGAATCTTCTTCCTCTCACACACCAGCTGTGTGATACTGAGCAAGTCACCTAACCTCTCTGTTCCTTGGTTTCATTGTCTATAAATAAGGATGATAACAGTACTTACTTATCTCATAAGGATGCTGTCAG
This sequence comes from Craseonycteris thonglongyai, assembly GCA_004027555.1. Classification (NCBI taxonomy): domain Eukaryota; kingdom Metazoa; phylum Chordata; class Mammalia; order Chiroptera; family Craseonycteridae; genus Craseonycteris; species Craseonycteris thonglongyai. The sequence goes on from PVKE010039428.1 coordinate 4,321, forward strand.
AATTAATGAGACACACAGAATTTTCGGAATAATACTTGCCCCATAAATAAAAACTGGATTTTGGCTAGAAAGTTCACTGAAGTAAATTAAGCATCTCTTTTCCATAGTGTAGTTCCCTCCTCTTTTTCTGTTATGTTCCCCTTGCCAGCGTTTCAGGTTATATAATTTTCTACAACAAATAGGATTTCATTGGATTTAGAGGGAGTAATAAATGTTCCATGTTCAAGGAGGAGGGATATTATGATGTGAGTGATATGATACACAAACCTCAGGGAGAAGTTGCATCTTAAATGTTCAGGACTTCTTTTAAAAATATTTCAAAATAGGTGGACTTCAGACTGAAGAGTTATTTGTGGGTGGGTATGAAGGAGAAGAAGGGAGGGGCTAAGAAAGAATAAAGTTTCTGGGTTTGGGCCTAGAGTGGCTGATAACTATTTCTTAAGGGAATGAAAGGAAGCTGGTTCTTCGGCCCACATTGAATATCTTGGGTGGGTTAGATTCAGCCAGGCCCCACTCTTGTGCCAGATGCACTTGTTTACCGGTATTTCTAGTTTCTTTTAGGAACCACATTAGAGGGGACACACCCTTTAGGCCCCCTTGAAAGATCCTGTAAAAATGAAGGCACTCCCTTGTGAGTAAAATATCCCTGAATGCAACAATATTTGGATAATTATAGTCTCCCAGGAGCATAATCCTTAAATGGCTGAGATAATTATAGCATCCCAGGCCTGTGGCACTTCTCTTTTAAGATCCTAATCCCATGGGCAAAGGAAAGTGGGGACCCCAGGATGCTGCTCCTGCTGAGCCCCCCTAGCCCACACCCTATGATCGCTCACTCTTCTCCAAAGCAATTCCGGTGAGTCTTGCAACCAAGACTTTCTTGCTCACATTAGATCATAACAAGGGACCCAGCACAGACATGTGCATTAACGAGTGCAGCTATTTTTGACCAATAGAAGGCAACCTTGTGTATGAACAAGTAAAGTGAGGAATGATCCTTTGGAACTATACCTCTGATAGTTATTCAAACCCTCATGGTTCTTTCTGGCATGGTCTTGGGCAAGGAAAGCTCAAGTCAAAGTTCCTGATGTTTGGGGAGACTACAATTATCTTCTAACCTAGTCTGAGAAGCTAGTTAGGGGGAGTATGTCACTTTAGCCATGGCTATGTTCGCTTTCTCAGAAGCACAGACAGAGCTGAAGAAAAACAAATGCGGTGATAGGCTCTGCCTCTACCACTGCTCACGGAGCCCTTTTCACATTTAAAAGCCAGGACTTACTCTTCGCCAGGAAACAAACCAAAGTGAGTCTTAAATAGATGGGCTGTCAGAGGTGTCCTGCCTGTCCATGAGTGTTTGTTTCAAAAGGTGGTACCACATTCCTGTCTTCCTGGTCTCCCCCAACCCCCTGGCCTTTACAACTTACATTCTATTAATTTGCTCTTGATTGCAAGGGAATCTTGGAGGGAGTTAAAGTCATTATGAGGACTGTATGTTTTGTTTTATGAACTCGACTGTAGCCTCCTCAAGGATAGCACATTGTTGATAAGATAGAGAACACTCTCAAGCCTGTCACACACTGTCTCTGGGACTTACTCCATGGTTTATGGGAATACGCTGCATTTTCCTTTTACAACCTGCCACTGTTTGGTTCCCAGAATTAGAAGGGGTTGTTATGACTCACTTTGCTCTCAGAAGTCTTTCCTCTTGAAGTTTGGCAAGGATACTTCTCTAGGTCGGCTGACTTTCGTGGGCTCTGGGATAATTTTTATAGATAAGAATAATAAAACCCTTTAATGACCTCTATTTCCTGAGCTGGTAAAGGAGGGAGATGCACAAATAAGATCTCTCTGGGTTCTACACAGTCCTTTTTTTTTCTTAGCCCCAGCTGCATCCTTTCTAACATTCATTCATTCACTTGCCATTATTTGTTTAATTCCACTTTGCAGACATGTGCTGGACACTGGAAGAAAAAACAAACAAACAAACAAGAAACGTATCATGCTCTTTCAGAACATATTCTGCATACGGGACACGCAATAAATAGTGCCTGGACCTGAAAGCACAACTATGTACCTGAATTACATTATTATGAGTTGTTTCACAACCATCAATAAATTTAACATCAGCTTATTTATTTATTTATTGAGAGAAGGCGAGAGAGCGAGAGAGAGAGCGAGAGAGAGAGAGAGAGGAGAGAGAGAGAGAGGTGGGGAGGGCCCAGAACCCTTGCCACTGTGCCATCCCAGAAGTTACTACGTAGTTATGCCACAGTTCATCATACGGGATTGCATGGACCAGGCCGGGAATCAAACCCCAGACCTTGTGACTGTGAAGCAAGTGCCCAACCACTGAGCTATCCCAGCATCCCCTAACCTCAGCTTTGTTATGCCACAAGTATTTCCCCCAGTGATATCTCTTTGCCATTATTTTGCTACAATGATTCAGAAAAGTGTGTTAATGGGGGCTTTTCCTTTCTGACTTATTTTATTTCTAGCTATTTTTTTTCTTTGAAGAATGTGGGTGTCAAACATTTCCTGGAGTTCATGTATTGTCAGGGTGCCTGTTAGGGCCTCTTTGTGGATTGTATAAAAAGGCAGAGATGGTAGTAACAAAAACAAGGCTAAGAGAAGTGCTATCAAGACCCAGAACAGATCCTACTGGCAAGCTTTTTTTGTTTTTTTTCCATTTGATCAGTTTTTAATGGAAACTGTGTCTAAGATTACTATATTCTTGCATCTTTTCAATTGTTCCTTCCTTATATTTGGAGGATATAGCGAGATTTGGCTTTCCGTTCAAGGATCTTTTTGTGGTGTTTGTCCAGCTTTAGTCTAGTGATAACCACCTTGCTGGGGTGAATGCCCACGTGAACAGTTGTGCCATGTATTTTTCAATAGATAGCATGTGATACACTTATAAATAGGCTGGCCAGATGTACTGTTTGAAATAAGACAGAAAACAGCCTTCTGCAGCACTCACGCAATGTAGATGACATATTTCTTCCTGTAAACCTGGTCTACTTCGCCAATTTGCTGCCCTTTGTAGTGTCCTTGGACAACTTGAACTTCATCATCCTTACGGATGGGCATGGATCAAACATTGTACTTCTGTCTCAGCTCTTTAGAAAGAGGATACATAATCTCCTGCAAATGTGGGAAGGTGCATTGAAATGCCTTTTCTGGTTTTTGCTTCAGTCAGAAGTCACAAAAGGGTTGAACTTCATTTTGGCTGCTGGCGACTCAGCGATGGCTGCAGAAAGCCAGGCAAGCATTTTGACAGCAGCGAACATACAAATCAAGCATGAATGGTATTTTAATAGTATCTCACAAAAGTGGCATGTCTACTTGGCATGTCTACTTGAACCTAAGTCAAGCTGTTCCTTAAGTTCCTTGCTAATCTGAAGGAGTCAGAAAATATAAAGGACCTATTCCTAAGGTTTGTATATAGTAGTCCCCCCTTATCTGCAGGAGACGTGCCATAACACCCCCAGTGGATGCCTGAAGCTGTTAATAGTACCAAACTCTATATATGGTGTTTTTTCTTTTATACAGGGCTTCCTCACTTAACAACTGAGTTCTGTTCTTATGACTACTTCATTAAGTGAATTGGTCAAGAAGTGAGAAGCTTAAAGGTGGATGTCTTACAGTATGTCCTGATGCCATAAGGTATGTATTTTTCAATAGATAGCATGTGATACACTTATAAATAGGCTGGCCAGATGTACTGTTTGAAATAAGACAGAAAACAATGGTACTATCCTGTTTCAAACAGTATGTATGGTCAGCCTAGTGACACCGTGAATTTAACCCAGTAAGACTAGGCTGAGCATACGTACCATTTGAAATGGGACAAGACCGTTGTTTTCTGTCCCATTTAAAATGGTATGTCTGGCCATTTGTGACAACCTGGATGGACCTTGAGATCATCAGCTAAGGGAAATAAGTCAGGCAGAAAAATCTAAGCACCATATGATTTCACTCATATGTGGGATATAAAACTAAAAGCAACAAAGAAATGAAAACTCATGGACACAGTCAATGGTTTAGTGGTTAACTGAGGGTAAGTGGGGAGAGGAGGTAGGGGGAGCCAAATATATGGTGATGGTAAGAAAACTGACTCTGGGTGGTGAACACACGGTACAACACTTATACAATGTACTGTAGAATTGTACATCTGGAACCCGTGTAATTTTTACTAACCCATGTCACCTCAGTGAATTTAACAATTAAAAAATAAAATGGTACGTCTGGTCAGCCTACTGATGAATGAAATATATAGTCTTGTGTGACTGTCAACACTTCGTGTAGCAACTACTAATAGACTGAGACAAGACAAAGACTAAGAAAGGGGATTCCCTAGACTCACACAGACTGAGAAAGGGGGTTCCTGTGCTGGAGAGTTGGCCATAAGTCTGAGCGGTTGTTAAATAGGTAGGCTGTTAAATGAGGAGTGGCTGTCTACATACATACCTATGATAAATTTAATTTATAGATTAAGCACAGTAAAAGATTGACAATGACTAATAATAAAACAGAACAATTATAGAAATGCTGTAATAAAAGTTATGTGAATGTGGTCACACATTTCAGGGACTCCCTTGCTGTAATCTTTGTGTAGGCTCAATGCATTCAGCTGTAACACACATTGCCATCAGTTGGGACACATTTCTACTCAAGTCTTCTACCTACAAATTTAATGCCTTTTTCATCTTTTTTTTTGAACTGAACTGGGGGCCTCACCACATTCGGGAAGCACACCCCAGTTCAGCATGTGAGTTTTCCTGGGCCAGAGCTGGGATTCGATCCTTGGTCCTCGGGGCTGCAAAGCGAGCGCTTAACCCACTGAGCCATCCTGGCTTTCCCTCTTTTTCATCTTATCTAAGCATTTATGCACTATGGCCATAAGTTGTGCAGCTTGAGGTGTGATAGCAAAATCAGCACAATTTCATTTTCGTTTTTCACAACTTCATGGATAGAAGACTCCTTACCACAGAGGTTAGGACACCTCAGCATACATTCCCCTTTTCTTTCCTGTCAAGAGCTTTGTACCTTTTCACCTAAAGGAAACACTTTATGTCTTCCCTTTGCTTATCAGAATTGCCAGCGTCACTACTCCTGTGCTTTGTTAAGTAAAATAAGGGTGACTGAACACAAGCACTGTGATAACACAACAGTTGAGCTGAAACCTGAGATAGCTACTAAGTGGCTAATGGGTGGGGAATGTCTACAGCATCTACAGCAGGGAGACAATGGGCAAAGAGATGATTCATTTCCGGGGTGGGGTGAAGTGGATGGCAAGAGATTTCATCACTCTACTCAGAACAGCTAGTATTTGAAAAACCTATAAACTGTTTATTTCTGGAATTTTCTACATACTGTTTTCTGACCATTATTGACTGTGGGTAATTAAAATTATGGTCAGTAAAACTGTGGATAAGGGGGAACTAATGTTTGTCTTTTTATTGTGGTGAGAACATATAACACGAGAACCACCCTCTTAATAAATTTTTAAGTGCACAATAAGTAGTATCATGCAACACATCTCCAGAATTCATTCATCTTACATAACTGAAAGTTTATACCCTTGAACAAGCAACTCCCTATTCCCCTCTCTGTCTAGGCCCTGGTAACTGCCATTCAACTCTGCTTCTGTAAGTCTGACTATTTAAAATTCCTCATAGAAGTGAAATCATAGAATATTTGTCCTTGACTGGCTGATTTCATTTAGCATGACCTTGAATTCATTTTTGTTGTTACATATATCAGAATTTCCTTCTTTAATCTTGACTAATAGTCTATTATATGCATATACCACATTTTCTTTGTTGAAGGCCATTTATGTTATTTCCACATGTACATTTTTACATAAAACTTTAGCATCTAGAAAAGATAAGGATTTCTTCATTTGACATATTGTATTATTGTCAACATCTAACATTATAATAATACTTCATACAATTCAAAATCCTTTAAAATTCCAGGAGAAAAAGTATAGATCTCTAACATAGAATCTGAAGTTCACCAACGTCTGGCTCTGTCCTCATCTCCAGCCTCATTTTCTATCTTTGTCTTCCTTTTCTTTATGCTCCAGCCTCATTGAACTCCACGAGTTCACACACACATCAAGCTGCTTTCTGTCTCTTTGCCTCTACTTACCTCACTTTCTCCCCAGGAATTTCTCTTATCTCCCCTCAACCTCTTCACCTAGGTGATTCATATACAATATGAAGCCTCAGTCAGGTGTCACCTCCTCAGAAAGCCTTCCCTAAACTTCTGTCTCCTTTCCTCCACTGTACCTCCCCTCCACTCCCACAGTACCCTGTCTGTAGCTCTATCATTTGACTTCTGAAATATATTACAATCATTGGTTTCTGTGTCTACAACTATTACTTGAACACCTTGAGGGCAGTGAGATTTTTAGCTCTGTGTCCTCCAGGGCCTGAAAAAATGCCTACCGAAGTACTAAGTACTCAACTCATATTTCTGGACTGAACTAATGAAAGCCATTTAATTTTTCTGACTCTCAGTTTCCTCATCTGTGAAATGGGGACTACAGTATCTTTGTTGTATGATTTCTGTGGTGATTGAGAGAATGTAGGTAAAGTGCCTAGCCTAGCACGGGTAAATGAAAGGAACACGGTGTAGGGTAGTCCTTATTCTTATCAATGAAATGGCAGGGAAGGCCCTGTTCTGCCTGTGGGCCAATAATCACAACCCAGGTGAGGATGACATTTGCTGGGGACTTGTGCTATAAGCCTTACTCTAAGGCTAGTTCACTGGGATGATACAGAGGCTGTGCTCAGTTCATACACATGGCAACTCTCATTGACAGGTGGTGGCTGGTGGTTCACAAATTCTTCAGAGAAACACCTTCCATTCATTTGACAGACCCATCAGATGACCCACAAAAGCCATGCAACACAGTGGAATTAGGTTGAACCTATTTATTTACTTTCTGCCCCCTGCAGGACCTGTGGTTTTCTTGGAGGTACAGCAAATGGTTCTGGCTGATGTCACTTCAAGTGCTCAGTTTGCCTAAGGCTCCATTTGCAAGCGCAGCTACTGTTTGCATTCAGAAAGAGTGGTGCTGTTCTGAATTTGAGTAGTTCAATCTCAATTATCCAGAACCCAGCTACTTTGAACCCTCAAATAACCAAGACTGAAGTCTTTCCAAATAAAAAAATAAATCTTAGAATACATAAAATGAGATAAGGATTTAAGTAAAACATAAATAAACAACCTGAAGAATAAAACTCAAATGAAAAAACAAAACTTGGAATGTACCACTCATAAATGAATTTCAGAACTTGGTTAGGTGCAGTCCAGAGTTCATCTCAAACTCCCACACTATATATATATATATATATATATATATATATATATATATACATACATACACACACACACACACACACACACATATATATATATATATATATATATATATATAGAGAGAGAGAGAGAGAGAGAGAGAGAGAGATTCGAGTTTTAGAATTAGGGAGACCTGGTTTTAAGTTACTGTGCTTCCAATTATTATTTTTGAGACACTGAACACATTATTTTACTTGTCTAAGCCTCAGTGTTCTCATCTGTAAATGGGGCATAGCAATAATAACTACTTATTATGAGAATTAACTAAGATAATACAAGTAAGGGCTTAATATAGTGTCTAGCATGTGGTAAGAACTTCATAAAGTTTAATTATTAATATTATGAATAATCTCTTTACAATGAAAATATTTAGGACCATTGCATATAAATATTAAAAGTTAAATTGTGACCAACATACTTTATTTATAAAAGCCAAATAATAGAAAATTTTGAAAGACTATGAATAATAGTACTTCATGCGATAATCAACCAAAATACTCTGATTATGTGGTGGAATCAGAGAACATATAGAAAAAATAACATAACAGATTCCTACAGAGGATCAGACATTTTGCATTATGAATAAGTGAGGGAGAGCGTTCAGAAAAATCTCACACAAGTTGTCTCTGTGATAAAAAGACCTTCCAGTTTTTATTGAGCTGTGTTCGAAAGATATGTAGAGGGTGTGTCAAATGACTTTCCCAGAATGTAAACAACCTTAGACTTTCTGTTAACCTTGCTTGCATTCATCTGATTGACCAAAACGCACTTTCATATTAAATAGAAAGCTTGACTGAAAAGAAAAAAGCATAGTAGTGGTCTGTGTAAGTTGTTAGCTGCTGCAACAAGTTACACGATATTTAGTGCCTGAAAATAATATGAATCTATCCTCCTACAGTTCTGGAGGCCGGGAGTTTGCTGCGGGTCTCATTGGCCTAACTCCAGGTGACTGCAGGGCCGTGTGCCTTCTGGGGACTCTAGGTCTAAAGAGAAACTGTTTCCTTGCCTTTTCCGGCTTCTAGAGCCGTCTGCCTTCCTCGATTTGTGGTTTTCTTCCATCTTCAAAGCCAGCGACTTTGGGCTTAGTCCTTCTCCCACTGCTGTCTCTCTGGTTCTCACTCTTCTGCCTGCCTCTTCCCCTTACAAGGACTCTTGTGATTAATTGGACCCATCTAGATAATCCAGAATCATCCCTAACTCAAACTCAGTTGATTAGCAAGATTAATTCCACCTGCAACTTTAATTCTCCTTCTCAATGTAATCTAACATAGTCAAAAGTTCTGGTAATTAGGGTATGGATTTCCCTGGGGTTTGGGGGGCATAATTCTACCTCCCACATAGTCCCAGAACAGGGGTGTCCAACCTTTTGGCTTCTCTGGGCCACATTGAAAGAATTGTCTTGGGCCACATATAAAATACAATAACACTAACGATAGCTGATGAGCTAAAAAAAAAAAAAATTGCAAATATAACTCTCAACATTTTAAGAAAGTTTACGAATTTGTGCTACATTCAAAGCTGTCCTGGGCCACACACGGGTCAGGGATAGGTTAAGTTTGTCCTAGTTTCGTAGCTCTGACACTAGCAAAATTGGCTAACAAAGATGTTATTTCTCTCCTATTGAGAGTACTTTACTTGGTTGGTATGGGAAGGATAAACATTTTACATGAGATTTTGGAACATCCATGAAGTAGTGGGGTGTGTTGAAAGAGTGAAAATTATACAGTACCGTACATAAGAAACCCGGTAGTATGACAGAGAGTGAGCATGCATGCCCGCATATAGAAAGCCATATAGAAATCAAGTTCAGTTCAGTGACTTACTTGTAAGCAATAATATAAATGGAGCCACTTTAAAATGGAGCTGGAGCTGCCAAGTTAGAGGAACTGCCTTGCACATCTTATGCCTCAAATCTTTGGAATGTTAAAACAAAATAACCTTTGGACTGAGCCTAAACCAACATTGTGTTCCTAAGAACTGTAAAGATAACAAGAAAGCAGATATGACTACTGAACTGATGGCTACTGGACTGAAAATTAAGAACATTCTTTAGAATTAACATCACTATGTTGTGTTATCTACACCAACAGAAATTACTTTTTTTCTATTGATGTAATTGTTCTTCCCCTTCTAATAAATGCCAATTGCCTCTGTCTCCTAATCTAAACACTACTTGGGCTCCTGCCTGAATTTGTGCATCCTGAGTAACTATTCTTACTGATCTCAAATGAACACTTGGTGCTTCTCACATTGGAAGGTTTTACTTTTTAAGTTAACACACTCTACAACCTTGGGCAATTGTTCAACCTCTCCTTGTCCATCTCTGAATTTCAATGTACCTTTTCTTACTTTGATCATAAATGCACAACAAATTGACATTAATTTGTATGGTATTTCCTCAAGTATAGACTCCAAGGGGACTGTTATAGGCAGCCATCTAGATACTTTTGTTGTATGTGACAGAAAACCTACCCCAAACTGGCTTAAACAGTAAAGAGAAGCTGTTTTTTTTGTTTTGTTTTTGTTTTTTTATTTTTTAACCTCAGAAAATGTCCTGAGTAGGTTAGGTTTCTAAAGTGTATTAACAATCATGGCCCCAGCGCGGCTTCTCTGCCATTTTGCTGTTTCAGTTCCCCTTTATTTACCAGCACAATTCTCAGGCTGACCCACCTTTGGTGGCATAAATGATTGTAGCCCTCTAGAGCAGGGCTGGCCAACTTTTCTGTATATAAGATCTACTTTTTATCTTAAAAGTATGTCGCGATCGACTTGTTGTCATCGGCGTAGTCTAAGGGGGAAGAAGGGGTGTGAAATGCATACTATGTTTATACACTGTGTTTCAGTATCAGGTGCATTCCAGCAAGGTATGGGTAGATAAGTAAAATATATGTTCAAAACTATTTTTTATTTTTTAAATCACTTATTAAGTTTTCGAGATATAGGCTCATGAAGAAAATAAATTTCCAGACCCAACTTTTGATAGCAGCATTCCGTACATGCGGTACCTAAAAAATTCAATTTTCCGACACTTTTTCAAGATAGATTTTTACTAACTTAAAATACAATTTAAATTTTTTATCAATTGCAATGTATAAGTTGTTGTACTATTTGTTTGTAAATATGAAAAAGTTGTTATAAAAATGCACAGTATGGCTGATAATTTGATTTCAATATTTCACTTTCGCATTTTTTTGGGGGCCAGGAAAATTTATCATGAAAGAATAATATGACTTACTTTTTGCTAATCTATCAATAGCTCGCTGAGTACACCTTGTACTGAAATATAGATATACGGCTTATCTACCTACGTAAAAAACAACAACAATAATTAT
>PVKE010039429.1:0-15012 GCA_004027555.1 Craseonycteris thonglongyai
TCTCTATCTGTCAAAAGTAAAATAAAAATAAATATGCACTGAAGATAAAATAATTACTCTCTATAAATATAAAAAATAAATAAATAAATAAATAAAAAGAAACCCTCACTTGACTCCATACACACCTGCAGCTATATTCCATTCCCTTACTCCCATTGAAGGAAAACTAAAAGAATTGTCTATACATGCTTCCTCATCTCTGATTTATTCTTCTGTCTAATCTAGTCTGGTTTCTGGATTGATTCTCCAGTAAAACTGTTCTCTCAGTGATCTCCAAATGACCTCCAAGTTCAATGGACATATCTCTGACTACATCTTTCATGGTCTCAGCAGCATTTGACCACTTACTATTTTATGAAACCTTTTCTTTTGTTGACTTCATTTTTTTGGTTTTCTTTTTACCTCTTTAGCCCCTCCTCCTCCATCCAGTCTTCAAATGTCCTAGGGCCTCAAGAGTTAATGCAATGCCTTTAAGTATCATCTGGAGATACCCACGTTTGTATCTCCATCGCAGCCTAACCACTTAGCACCAGACGCACCCAGGTAGCCCATGGCCAACTGGACATTTGCACTTGGCTAACTCACAGGACCACCAGTTTCTATCTAAGCCCCAAACCCAGGAGAGAAGGCTTTGATTTATTCTTTCCTTCATCCTTGAAATCAGTCTATCAGCAAGTCATAAATTTTACCCCTGTTGACGAAAAAGGGGTGCTGTAATAAGTCTACCTGAAAGTAATCTCACAGAGTGATCTGATCATAAATTCCTAAATGGGCAAGTCATGGTGGGTCATCATGCCCCAGGCCTGTAATTTATTTGTTAAAAGGTTTTAAGCCAGCCCTGTCTATTGCTCCTGTGCATCTAGGTTAACACACATTTGAAATGCCAGAAGTAATCCTATTTTCCAGGCTTCTCTGAAAGGAGCACATAATCTTGTTAACTATCTCCTTGCTTTCTCCCACCTTTATGTAACCTTGCTTACATTCCCTCCTTAATTTAAAATGCAGAAAAGAAACTTCAAACTGTCATTGTCCGGAGCACTTGAGATCTTGCTTCCCAGAAATGTCATCAGTTTGGCTCAAATAAGATCTTATCAAAGTTCTTTATAGGTTTGGATGCTTCTTACATTGATACCCATATATTTCATTGAGAATCTGGTCATTTTTCTCTATCTTTCTGTCACTACTATGGTCCTAGTCAAGTCCATCATCTCTCATCTGCACACAGCAGCAGCCTTCTCTCTTTTCCCTTACTTCCATTCCTCTTGCCCCAATTCATTTTCACATAGCAGCCAGAGGATTATTATAAAATATAAATCAAGCCATTTTCTCCTTCTGCTTAAAATTCTTCAATAGCTTCCTTTTATCCTAGAATAAAAGACAGACTACATTCTGTGGTTACAGAGCCTGTATAATATGGTTTTACCTATTTCTCTAACTTTACCTCTGTGTCTCTGTCTGTCTCTGTCTCTCTCTGATTCAGCACACTGACTTCTCTATTCCTGGTTTCTAAAAGTTGCTTACTCATGACCTTTGCACATGCCGTTTCCTCTGCCTGGACTACTGTCTCCCAGCTTTTACATGACTGCTGACTCCCCAACCTTTAGGTCTTTTTAAAAAATATGTATTTTTAGGGGAAGCCGGGATGGCTCAGTGGGTTAAGTGCTCACTTTGCAGCGCCAGGGACCGGGGATCGAATCCTGACCCCGGCCTGTGCGGAACCATGTGCTGAACTGGGAGCTCCCCTAGTTCAGTTCTCTCTCAGTCTCTGTATCTCTCTCTCTCTCTCCCTGTCAAAAATAAATAAATAATTAATTTAAAAAAATTTATTTATTTTTGACACAGAGAGAGAGAGAACTGAACTAGGGGAGCTCCCAGTTCAGCATATGGGTCCGCATGGGCCGGGCCGGGATTCGATCCCCGGTCCCTGGCGCTGCAAAATGAGCGCTTAACCCACTGAGCCATCCCGCTTCCCCTAACCTTTAAGTCTTAACTTCAATGTCACCGGTTTTGACCATTCTATCAAAAAAAAAAAGACTTCAGCAGGGACTATTTTATTGCTTTATTTATTTTCTTCTTAGCACTTACAATAGTCTGTAGTTATCTTGTTTATTTACTTCTCTGATCAATGTTTGGTAAAAGGAAAAGGAGGCAGATTAATCCACTTAATCTGTTATTTTTGGTCCTTTCTGAAGAACTTCAGGGAGTTAGTTAACCCTTTCCCCATTCTACCTGAATTTATTCTAAATTCCATGAAAGCAAGGACCTTGTCTATTTGATTCACCATTGTATCCCCAGTGCCCAAAATAGCATCTGACACATAGTAGGCCCTCGATAAATATTTGGTGAATGTGATTAATGGAGAGGTAGGTGGGGACTAGACCAGAAAGGACCTTGAAAGAGCACAGTAGGGAGGCATTTAGAGATTTTAATCAGAGCTGCAAAGTGGTCAGACTTGGCAGTTTTATTTATTTATTTATTTATTTATTTATTATTACTATTTTAAGATTTATTTTTATTGTTTGACACAGAGAGAGAGAGAGAGAGAGAGACAGAGACAGAGACAGAGACAGAGAGAATGGGGAGGTTCCCAGAGCAGTCTCCATAGTTGTACATCATCAGTTTTCCACATAGTTTTATTCCACACAGGTGGATGTGGGGCCGCACTAGGCAGGAACCAGGCTGGGTCCTCTCAAGGGAAGCATGCCCCAGTTTAGCATATGGGTCCACAAGGCCAGCTGGGGCTGGGGCCGGGACCTGAACACAATCCCCAGACCCCATGGCCGCAAAGCGAGCACTTAACCTCTGAGCCATCCCAGAATCCTTAGACTTGGCAGTTTTAAAAGGTCAATCTGCCAATAGTGGGGAAAACAGATTAGAGGGGACAAAGGAAGGCTATTGTAGTGGTCCTGGAGAGAGATGATAGAATTAAATGGAATAAGATGCACAAAGCACTTGGCACTTAATGATGTAGAATAAGGGAGAGTTACTATAACTAACATAGTAGGCAAGCAACAGTCCCCCTGGGCTGCAAAGTGAGCGCTTAACCCTGTGAGCCATCCTGGCTTTCCTCCTCAGGTAATTCTGATGCAGCTAACCCAGCACCCCTCCATGGGCTGGCATGCAGGAAATGCCACCTTCATTTTGGTGATGAGGACATGGAGAGCCAGACCAGGAATGTGGCCTGACCATGGTTGCACAGCAAGCTCAGTGGCAGACAAAAACACTGCCAAGGACAGCGCTTTCTGCTCTCCCCTGCCTTCTTCAGGGTCACATTGGTTCTGATGTTTGGAATTGCTGTCCCTGGGAGCCATCTGAAGCCACTTCTTATTAGAAATGTTTTGGAAAACTCAGCGTATAAACAGACAGATGTGTATGCAGGATTGCTAAGTGGTTGATCAGTGTTTGGGAAAAGGATAAGGGAGGCAGTTATATCCACTTAGTCTCTTATTTTCAGTCTTTTCTGAATAACTTCAGGGAGTTGGTTAACCCTTCCCCCATTCTACCTTCTCCATTCTGACCAAGACTGGTTGGGCCAAACATCTATACTTTTTAATCTAAACAAAAAAACCCCCAGAATTTGGGGATGCCAGGATAGTGCAGTGGTTGAGTGCCTGCCTCGCAATTATGAGGTTCGGGGTTCAATTCCAGGCCTTGGCTTGTGCAAACCCCATAGGCTGAACTTCAGTGTAACTGGTAACCACCAGAGATGAGAATCCCAGCCCTGGCCCATGTCGACCCATATGCTGAACTGGGGTGTGCTTCCCATGCGGGAGGCCCCAGTTTGGTTCTTGCCGCATGCTCCCCCACCCAACCCCCGATCCCCATTTGGCCCCTGGCTCAAGGGTGTGTGCCTCCCATGCGGGAGGCCCCTGGCCAGGTTCCTGCCCTACGTGGCCCCAGCCCACCTGTGTGAAACGAAACCAAGTTGAAGTCTGATGACGTACAACTATGGAGACTGCTCTGGGCCTTCCCCCTTCTCTCTGTCTCTTTCTGCCTCTGTCTCTCTCTCTCTCTTTGTCTCTGTCAAAAACAAATAAATCTTAAAAAAAAAAAATCACCTGAGGAGCCTATGAAATCACCAGATTCCTGGGGCCCCTGGACTGGCAAGTCTGCTTTAGAAGGGCTGGAATGGCAGCCATCACCCCCTCTATTTTTAATTAGCTTCCTGGGCAATTTTTGATATGCATCAGATTTAGGATCTCACTAGGGTAAATCAAACCCTCTGTGCCTCAATTTTGTCATCTGTAAAATGTAATCATTCCTCAGATGGTAGAATGAAATAAGTTAATTTACATAATGCACTTAAAACAGTGTCTGGCCCATTGTAAGGATTGTGTAAGTTTTAACTATTCTGTCAGTCAGGTCCAGTCAGGAAGGCAAAACACTGGAACTTAATTGAGAGGCTGAGAAGCCAAACAGGGGGCAGTGATGCAACCTAGAAATTAGCCCGCAAGAAGTCATCTGCCCCTTAGCAGGAGGAAGGGAGAGAAAAGGTGGGGTTACTGGAACCCAGAGTCTGGCAGAACCTGGACCCAAAGCAGGAGCTGGAGCTGTGGACAAGACACAGCCATTGCCAGGACACAACTCACTGAAGGAGGAGAAATACTCTGGCTTTTCCCTTTGTCCTGTCTTCCGGTCTCCCATTAGTGCCTACCAATTGGCTGAACCCAGCAGGAAATCATCTCAAGTGAGCCGGGAACCCTGCTTTGCAGAGGTCACCCCTGCCTTTTAGAGGAAGGATATAGAATGGCTCTGAGGAAAGATTATTATTACTGTGTTATTATTTTCTTTAAGGCCCTTTTTGGCCTGACAGTTCTCAATGTTTCGAGACCTTAGCCAACCACAGGAATTCAGGGCTTTGTGAGTGCTTATTGATTAATTGATTTTGTGCCCTCAGTGTACACATATACATAAATACTTGGCCTCTGATCTCTGGAAACTGAATGCTCAGGTCTTGGCAAAAATTCACCAGTACTGACGTCATCACTGCCCTGCCTGAGATTCAGGGAAAAGGAAGGTATGTGGATTAGGTTTCTCAATGGGCATCAACTATGTATGTCAGCACCTTTAAGGATTCAGAAGTAATAGATGGGAAGAGCTGGTCAGTGACATCACTGGGTAAAAAGCAGGGTCCCAGAAATCTCAGGAATAGACATAAGGAAGTAAGACTCTGGAATCATTTGTTCAGCACACTGGGCAAGGGAAGGAGGGACAGGAAATAGGGCCTCACTCAGTTTTTTTGTTTGTTTGTTTTTTAAATATGGAACACTTCATGAATTTGCGTGTCATCCTTGCGCAGGGGCCATGCTAATCTTCTCTGTATAGTTCCAATTTTAGTATATGTGCTGCCGAAGCGAGCACCTCACTGTTTTAAGGACACTTCCTAGAAAAGACTGGAAAACAACCCATGTCTTTAGGACACATCCCTATAAGTGTGCCGTGTGGGAGTAAAGCTCTAGGAATTTTGCTACCAAAAATGGGCAGCAAAGCTCTTTCTAAATGTTTCTTGGAGGACCCAGAATTTAACCTTGGACCAGAGGCAAATATGTTAAAGAGGTTCTTAAGAGAAAGGATCAGATATTGTGGAATTCTTCCTAATATACTAAAGACCTGCTCCCTAAATTCATTCTTCCAGCAAATATTGATGGATAGCAGGTTGGCAACTGATTCAGGCAGGCAGTTTTGGAGTGAGACAGAATTAGGTTATACTGTGGCTTTTCCTCTGACCTAGCTGTGTGGCCTTGGGCAAGGGACTTAGCCTCAGTTTCCTATTTGTGAAAAGGAAATACAAACTGCTGTGTAGAGTTGTGAGCATTAGAATGAGATCATGCATGAGAGTACCTAGCACAGAGTTTGAATCCAGTGTGTGCTCTGGAAATGGTAGTACATCTTATGACTTGTTAATTAATATTATGTATATGACACTTGGCAAAACCTTCTCCTTTATTAGCTCATTGGATCTCACATCAGCTCTGTGAGGTAAGGGAACCCACATTGATTTTGCTTTTACTATGTGTCTAGCACGCTGCCAGATACTTAATAGTTATTCACTTGTTGATTTCATTCATTCAATAAATATTTGAGTATCTATTTTATGCCAGGCTGTCCTATGCCCTGGGGGTACAGCAGTGAACAAAGCAGACAAAAAAATCCCTGCCTCTCACAGGGGATTCACTCAATGAAGGGAGAGCAACAATAAATACAATTTAATGAACACTTAAGTTTACTATGTTCTAAAGTGCTTTACAAATATAACTCAGAACCTATGAGGAAGGGATTATTATGCTTATCCCATTTTTCAGATGAGGATACTAAGGCACAAGGGACGTGAAAGTCACTTGCTTAAGATCTCACAGCTTGGATTCAAAACCGGACAGTATGACTACCAGAGTCCTTGCTCTTTTTTTTTTAAGATTTATTTTACTGTTTTTGACAGAAAGAGAGAGACAGAGACAGAGAGAAAGGGGAGCACCCAGAGCAGTCTCCATACTTGTACATCATCCGTTTTTGACATGGTTTTGTTCCATACAGGTGGGCAGCGGTTGTGCAGGGCAGGAACCGGGCCAGGGGGCCTCCCACGTGGGAAGCACACCCCAGTTCAGCATATGGGTCTGCTGGGGCTGGGACTCAATCCTCAGACCCTGGGGCTGCAAAGCAAGTGCTTACCCCGCTGAGCCATCTGGCTTTCCAGAGTCCTTGCCCTTAAGCATTACTGTATGTTGCCTCTCAGAAAATTATGTATGTACTATTAATAAATCAGGGTATGATACGTGCTATGAAAAAAACTAAAGCAGGGTAAAGGGGAGAAAGAAGGTGATGGGAGAGTGCCATCTACGCAGAAGATCAAGACAGGTCTCTCTGAGGAGCAGCATCTAAGCAGAGACCTGAAAGGGTGAAGGAGAGGCAGGGAGACATCTGGGGGAAGGGCATTCCAAAGAGAGGGAAATGCAAGGGTGAAGGGCCAGAGGCAGACCCATACCTGGTGTGTTCCAAGACCACAGGGAGGTCAGTGTGGGAGAAACCGAGTGTAGAAAGTGGTTCAGAGAGTGACAGATGACTCTGGATGAACTGGAAGGATGCAATGGCCTTTCACTGAGATGGAAAGATTGCAGGAGCAGGTTTGTGGTGGGAGGTCAGGAGTTCAGTTTGGGATAATTCTCACCATCACACATCAGGTAGACATTATTAGCTCCAGAGGGCTTGGACAGGTTAAATAACTCACCCCAGGTCACCCAGGCAGTTTTTTTGTTTTTTTTTAAGAATTCTTTATTTCTTTATTTCTTTATTTTTGACAGAGAGAGATACAGAGACAGAGAGAGAACTGAACTGGGGGAACTCCCCAGTTCAGCATATGGGTCCTCACAGGCCGGGGTCGGGATTCGATCCTCGGTCCCCAGGGCCCCTGGTGCTGCAAAGTGAGCGCTTAACCCACTGAGCCATCCCGGCTTCCCCCAGGCAGTCGTTTTTGAAGGAAAGATTCAGACTCAGGTCTTCCGACCCTGACTTCAATGCTGCGGGACCTTTCCCTATAGCAGGTTGGGTGCTATGTGGAAATCTGGAGGTTATATTCCGATAGTCCTGATCCCTGACCCCAAGGACCTTTCAAAGAAGGAGGAAAGAGTTAATGGAGAGTGAGGAAGGAAGACTCAGAGGAAAGTAAGGATGCCAGAGATACTACAGGGCTGTAAGTAGCATGTCTTTAAATGTGAGGTGCAGATGAAAAGCACAGGGAAGGGACAATTCTTTTTTAATATATATATATTTATTTATTTATTTTTGACAGAGAGAGAGAGAGAGAGAGAGAGAGAGAGAGAGAGACAGACAGAGACAGAGACAGAGAGAGAGAGCTGAGTTGAACTGGGGGAGCTCCCAGTTTAGCATATGGTTCGGCACAGGCCGGGGCCGGGACTCGATCCCCAGTCCCTGGTGCTGCAAAGTGAGCGCTTAACCCACTGAGCCATCCCGGCTTCCCCAATAATTCTTTTTGAAAGAGCAAAAAGACTGAAAGAGTTCTAGCCCTCTTTGGGTGGAGAGTATGAATATTCTGAATGCTGAAGAAATCTTTGCTCTGTTGGAGTTGGAAGTCCCTGGGTGAATCTTTCTTCACATAATTGTCTCAGATTCACATGTTCTCTCATAATGACAAAAGTATATCTCCAGGCCAGACATCTCCCCTGATTTCAAGAAGCTGACTCTAAGACAAGGGTTTATATGCCTGAATGAGTTTTTTTTTTTAAGATTTATTTTATTTTTTGAGAGAAAGTGTGAGAAAGAGAGAGAAGACACAAGGACATGAGGGCCCAGAGTAGTCTTTTTTTAAAAGATTTATTTTATTGATTTTTGACAGAGAGAAACAGAGACGGAGAGAGACAGAGAGAAGGGGGAGGGCCCAGAGCAGTCTCCATAGTTGACATTAGTTTTCCATATAGTTTCACTCCACAGGTGAACACAGGGCTGGGCAGGGCAGGAACTGGGCTGGAAGCCTCCCACATAGGTCCCGGCAAGAACTGAACTGGGGGAACTCCCCAGTTCAGCATGTGGGTCCACATGGGCCGGGACCGGGATTCAATCCTCCGTCCTCGGGGCTTCAAAGCGAGAGCTTTACCCTCTGAGTCATCCCAGCTTTCCACAGAGTAGTCTTGAAAGTTGTAAATCCTTCATTGCGACATGGTTCCATTCCACACAGGTGGATGTGGGGCTGTGCAGGGTGGAACTGAACTGGGGACCTCCACATGGAAGGCAAGAAATTTGCTACCGTCTCATCCCTGCAGTTACCAGTTGCACTGCAATTCAGCATATGGGTTTGCATGGGCCGGGGGTGGGGGTGGGACAAACTCTCAACCACTGAGCTATCCTGGCATTCCCTGAATGACTTATTAAGGACAGGTAAAGGAGTGGGAGAAGCTGGATAAAGAGGGTAAGAAGCTGAGCAAGTATGTGATTTCAGAGCAAGTCCCTGGAAGAAAGCTTCAGCCTGATCCTCCAGGGGACAGGGTGTGTAAATTACCACTGGGAGTTCGTCTGGAGGGAAGGGAGCTGGGCTTCCAAAACTCGTGTACCCATTGGTCATTGGCTAACACTGGGGATGTGAACCCCTGGGCACTTCCTTACAAGTGCAAAGGGACCCCAGTAGCAGGAGGGCAGGCCTCCGAGGAGAACCACAGGTGCCGGCTACTAGGGACATCAGCACACAGAAGCCGAGGGGAGGTCAGAAGTAATCAAAGGAATCCCAGGGAATCTGAGCAGTGTCCTGACAGTGTCCACTACCGTGAACCTTCACCATCTGAGGAAATGGCATTGTCATCCTGATGGACGCACAGGCCCCAAACCCTGGAGTCATCCTTGACCCTCTCAGCCTCTCACAACCCATATCCAATCCTTTAGCCAATCTCATAGTCAATACCTTCAAAATATACCCACCATCTGATCACTTCCTTTTTTTTCTTTTTAGTAATTTTTAAAATTATGGTAAAATACACAAAATATACAGTTCAGTAGCATTCAGTGGCAACAACATTCACATTGTATAGCCATCACCACCATCTATCTTCAGAACTCTTCATCTTGCAAAACTGAAAGTCTATACCTATTAAACATTTTGTTTCTCCATTCATTGGTCAGTGGACACTTGGATTGCTTCTATCTCTTGGCTATCACAAATAATGCTGCTGTGAACATGAAGGTTCAAATATCTCTGAGCCCCTGCTGTCAATTCTTTTGGGTATATATCCAGAAGTAGAATTGCTGGATCATGTGGCAAATCTATTTTAGATTATTTTAGTAGTTGCCATATTATTTTCCATATAGTGGCTGCACCATTTTATATTCCCATCAACAGTGCATATGTTCTAATTTTTCCACATCCTCACCAACACTTCCTATTTTCTGTTTGTTTTTTTAAATCTCATAATTTCTTACCTCTTCCACAATGACCAGCCTAAATCAAGCCATTTAGTTTTTGTCTGGATGACTGCAATAGAATCCGAACTGATCTCCCTGCTTCTGCCCTCAGCCCCTGTAGTCTTCTCAACATCACTCCTCTGCACACAACCTCCTGTGCCTTCCTCCCTTCCCACTCATTAAAAGCCAAACTCCTTACAATGGCCTATAAGGCTCTATAAGATTTCCTCCCCACTCCCCTCCCAACTCTGACTTATTTCTTACTTGATCTACTCCAGCCACACTGCTTTTTGTTTGTTTGTTTGTTTCTGTTCCAAGGAACCTATCCACCACCTTGCGGCCTTTGTCCAGTTTTTCTCTACCTGGAATACTCTTTCTTCAGATATACTTAGCGTAACTTGCTCCTTCCTTCAGGTTTTGTTCAAATGTTGTTTCTCAATGAGGCCTCTGGGCTTCCTGATTGTTCATCTGCCTCCCATCCATTTTCTTTTTTAAAGGTTTATTTTCATTGTTTTTGATAGATAGAGAGATACAGAGACAGAGAGAGTGGGGAGGGCCCAGAGCAGTCTCCATAGTTGTACATCATTCGTTTTTCCACATAGTTTCATTCCACAGGTGGGCGTGGGGCTGCACAGGGCAGGAACTGGGCCGGGGTCTCACCCCGGTGAGAACTGAACTGGGGGCACTCCCCAGTTCAGCATATGGGTCCACACGGGCCGGGGCTGGGACTCGATCCTCGGTCCCCGGGGCTGCAAAGTGAGTGCTTAACCCACTGAGCCATCCCAGCTTTCCCATTCTCTCATCCATTTTCTGTCCTTCTAGGCCCTGCACTGTGCCCAGGGAGAGTGACCACTGTAGACCCCACCACCTGGGCTTTCTTGCTCACAGACTTCTGCATGGGTTTGGTCCATAGGAGGAGGTACTGCCAGGAGATGAAGGGCAAAAGGAAAGAAATGTTTGGGTGCTTTCCCCCTATGTCCTCTCTGCTATGCTCTGGATAGTGGTTTCATCGCTCCTAGACCACAGCTGCATTTAGGAGGGGTGGTCCTCACCCTCCAGCTCCTCCCCAAACACTGACTTTGAAGGACACCAATTCCTCCCTTTGCCCTTCAGGCCTCAAAGTTGTAATGCTTTTCTACTGTTGCTCAGTACCCGTTAGTTCCTGGAATCCTGACCATTCCTCTAGCTGCTTCACTAAGACTCCAGTTTCTCCCCCTTCCCAACCTGGATTCTGTCTTCTGCTAGACCCTTTCGGAAACAGCTTCTAGATCACTTTATTTACAGTTTCCAACCCTATCTCTGTCCCGTGAATTGGCACTTCCCATTCCATCCTTTTTCTTCAACACAGCCCATATTATCTAATATAATATATATTTATTTACTTTCCTCGACCCTCCCCCCCAACACTCTGGATGGAAGGTCCAAAGGGTGCAGGGGTGTTTGTTTTGTTCATTATTGTATCTCCAGTGCTTGGCACATAGCAGGCAAATATTTGTTTAATAAATGAGTGAATGAAAGAACAGACAATCGAAAGATTGACTAGGGAGCTACGAAGAAGAAAGAAGCAGTGTGGTCCAAGTTGCAGACAGAAGAGCTGACTCAATTTCTGCTCTCCTCTCCCTGCCCCCGCCCAGAATGCTGAGTGCCCTAGAAGGAGGCGGAAATGAGCGCGCTCCAACGGCCCTCCAGCCGGGTGTTTACTTAATTAGGGCTTGTATCCCGAGGCTCGTTTGTGTTTAACTGTCCGCCTAATGGTTTCATCTGGCTCCTGGCGGGCGAAGGGGAACCTGTGAAACGAGGGTAGGCGGGGCTACGAGATACATTCTGGGGCCTGCCCAGTCACGTTGTGCCCTAACGCGGTATCTAGCCCCCGCCCCCACCCGCATGAAAATCGTCCCCTGCGGGACAGAGGCGAGGAAGGCGTCTCGGGTTTTTTCCTGCGCTTTGTCTACCCGCAACTCCCAACCCCCACCTGCGGGGACCACCGGCCGGATAACTGAGCGCTCCGGAGATACCAGATGCTAATTGCTCGCTATACCAGGAGGCGTGAAATTGAAGCATTATAGAGTTTCTCATTCTCTTTGGGGAATGTAAGTGCTACAGAGAGAAACGGCTCGCGAGGCAGAGGACAAATTAACGGGATCCTAAAGCAATATCAGGAAACACTTGGGCACTTGCTCTGTGCCAGGTACCGAGTTTAGCGTTTTAGAGATGTTAGTTTAACCCTTGTCTATATGTATTCATTCATTTGATCCTAGTACTTTAGATGGCAGATGTCACAACAGCCACATTTGATGCATGCAGAACTGCAGCTCAGAGGGGTTATTTCACCAGCCCCAGGCAGCAGCGCTAGTAAGTGGTGCGCCCCGGAGCGGATGGTCGGCTAGGAAGAGGACTCTCGGTCGCAGAGCAATCCGCCTTCCTTTTAGCCACAGGTTTATGGGAAGAACAGGGAGGCCGCCAGGTTAGCCCTTGAGGTCCAAAGAATCTGTAATTAGAGATTTGAGTCTCTTCTAACCCCTAAATCTGAGCTGGGGAAGAGGAAGGAGGAGAAGCCTCGGGGAACAAGAGAGTGGGGAGCTGGCATGCAGGGTGGAGAGATTGAGTCTAGGGACAGTTTCTGCGCCCAGGGCCCACTTGTGTGCCTCGAAGAGGAAAGCACTGCACGTCGGCCTCACGTCTCCCAGGAAGGGCGAAGGTGAGCTGTGTTCAAGGGAGGCTCACAACAGGAAGGCTGCTTTACCACGGCAGTTTTTACTTATATTCAGTATTTCTGACCAATAAAAAGAGCTGTGTTTTTAAAAGTGCCTCTATTTAAATTGAGAAAATGTTATTTATGTTTTATGGGGTGTGGCTGGAGATTATGGGACTAATAACCACCCATCCACCTCGCGCCCTTTGGCGCCACCGCGGCTTCCGACCTCGGGGACCGTTCCCGGACTTCATTTGTTCGGCAGTGCAAGGGAAGGAGTGGGTCTCCGGTAAGTTACAGCAGGTTTTGTAACACGGTCTTCCGAGCGGACTGGCGTGGACGGTGGAGAAAGGCAGGGGGCAGACCTAACTACAGCCGGTGGACAACCCGTCTCCATCCAAGCACTGGAGAAGAGTGCCTTGGGGGAGAATGAGTGGGGCGTCTCGGTTTCCATTCAGGTTCAGACGCCTGTCCACTTTTATCCGCAGGACCCAGAAATATTTTTCTTCGTGTGCTGCGGAGGCTGACGCGTGGGATGGATTTTTGTGTTTTTCCCTCGAACCCAGAACCTGTGAGACGGGCCCTGCCAGCAACAGCTTCCGAAAAGCACAGGGAGAGAAGAGGACAGGAGACCAGAGGCTCTTCGCGGGTGCCGGCCAGCGGCGGCCCCACCTGCGAAGGGGCGGGACCTTGCGGTGCCCGGCCAATCAGCACCTACCTGCGCTCACCTGGCCTCCTCCCGCTGGGTCCCGAGAGCTGCGGTGCTCAGAGCATCTTGGAGAGCTTAGAGGAACACTAGCCTGTGGTAGCGGCTGCTCGCTCCTTCATCCTTTCTTCAGCCATGGGGCTCCCTAGTGGGACTCTCGTGTCCCTCCTCCTCCGCCTCTTTCTCCTACTCCAGGTACCCCAATGCCTCGCCTTTCCCGGGCTGGGACGCTCCCAGAAGGGCGGGCGGCTCGCTGCGGTGGCATCGAGGAGAGCGCGGGGCTGGGCTCCCTGAGGCCATGGTAGCTTGGGAAGCCCCATAACGAATCCCGGGATGGGGGTTAAGTGCTGGGAACGCCTGTGATGCAACCGCCCTCTTCCCTCGGGCGCAGGTTTGCTGGCTGCCGTGCGCGACCTCCGAGCCGTGCCTGACGGACTTCGCGGGAACGGACGCGACCTTGGAAGCGGGGGGCGCGGAGTTGGAGCAGGGCCAGGCGCCCGGGAAAAGTAAGACCCTCCGGTAGCCCGCCGTGTGCAACCGCGGGGCGGTGGAGACCGCACGTGGTCCGCTCTGCTGTGGCCCGAGCGAGGGGTGCCCAGGCTGGGGCGGGGGGCTATGGCGCCCCCTCAGGCATGGGGAGGCCCGGAAACCAACTCGGGGTCTGGAATGGGGGTGGACGGCTGACGGAGAAGGCCGGGGAGTGTAGCGCCCTCTGACGTCCAGCCCCCTCTGTGCCCGGCTGCCGCGGCTTACCTTGACCCCCTCCTCCCGGGTGCGGGGCTGCTGAGCTCCTCACCCAGCCGGGACGTGGGAGGCTCTTCCCCGCTGGCCCCAGCGGAGGAATGCGCCGTCCGCATTCTTCCCCCAGCCCCCGCGCAGGTGTGGGGATGAGCCTTGCCCCGGGCAGCCCCCATCGCCCCTCTCGGGCCCCCTTTGTGTACGGTGCTTTGTGTCTCCGACAGACCGGGTCTGTTTCTCTTCTTCGCGCTCCCCTCCCCCGCCCCCCTTCTTCCCCTGCAGCTGGAATGCACTCTTAACCCTGCCCTTCCCGGAGGGTCTGCGCCCCTGCAGCCTGCTTGGTACACCTGGACTGGGGCCATCACGCACTGGGGACACCCCCGCCCCTCCAGTGTCTTTGGGACCTGGTGTGTTGGGGCACTTGGGAGATTGGGGGTCCCAAGCTGGAAGATCTTGAGCTGCGGGGGCAACGGATGGGAGATCAAAGCATATTTTTGATCTTCAGCTTATATGTTTATTACCCCTCTAGTTCAAATACTTGAAAGAGGGGTCACTTTGGTGCGGACAACTACTGTGTTATGAGACCCAGGCAGCGGCTGGATGAGGGAGGCCTCTTTTCCTCCACACTGGACAATGTGTGTGTGTTGGGGGGGGGGTGGGTGGTGGGATCTTCCACTGGACCAAATGTGTGTGTGTGTGTGTGTTGGGGTGGGGTCTTCCATAGGACCAAACCCAAGTTCTTAAACAGAGGTATAACTCGGGATCTTTGGGTAGGGTTCCAAAGGATTCTTAACCTTTAAATTGTTTAAGAACCCATGTATGCATTTTTGAGGGAGAGGATTTCTAGTTTACCTGACTTTCAAAACAATTGAGGTTACCTAGCATTTTTCTCAGCCCCCATCAGAATACCCCCCTCACCCCAGGTACAAATTTCCACTGCTTATTGATGCCTAGGGGGAACAGAATGGCTCTCCTT
>PVKE010039430.1:0-15013 GCA_004027555.1 Craseonycteris thonglongyai
AAGGTGGAATTTCTGACGGCTTTTGGTTGTGAGAGGCCCAGGGCCAGTGTGGAGGAGGCGGAGACGGGATCCCAGTGTGTGTGTGTGTGCACGCACACAGGTGCACAATGCTGCACGCCTATGCACACGTGGCTGGTCTCCCTTCACCCGGCCTCGCGATCGGCACTCGCTGCTAGAAGCAAAGCTTCCCTCGCTTTCAGGAGAGTTTAGACTTTACAGTGATTCACTGTCCGCTTCTCAGCACCTGCGTCCCCGGGGCACCCGGCTGGACTCACCCTTCTTCTCCAGGTCAGCCCCTCCCCGGGCACCCCCTGCGTGCTGATGCCAGGCCTTGGGAAGGGAGGGCAGCTTCTCTTGGAAGCCGCGTGGGGCCTTTGGGGCAGGACTCATTTCTAGGGCTGGGGGTACCTGTTGGGTGAGCAAGCCGTCTGTGACCCGGTTCCTGACCTCTCGCTGGTGATGTTGGCAAGACTCAGGGACCGTGCCAAACGCCCACCACCGTGCTGGGGGAGGTGCCCTCACGCTGCCGGAGGGAGTGGGGCTGAGGGGCCGTCGGGCAGCCCCCTGGAGAAAGGCAGTGGGACTCAGGAACCTCGTCGCTCCTGCCCTCGTGAACCTCGGTGGTGCATGCCCGGAGAGCCGAGGTCTGTGCCCGCCCGCCTGCCAGTGAGCATCCGGGGGGCCCTCGGTGGGACAGGGCGCCGTGATGGATCGGTGATGTCTGCGGGGAAGAGCGTGGGGCGGGAGGAGGTGTGCGCTCTGCCTTGCTGGCCCTGAGCTAATCCAATTGAGCTCTCCCACCAGGAGCTGAGTAATGAGGCCGAGTCTGCTTCCGTCCTGACTTCTGCAGGATTTTCAGCCGCACGCTGCCGTGGGCTCCCTGCCTCCTGCAGGGCGCTTGCTGAGCTCCGGGGGCTCAGCCACACCCCAGACCAGGCTGAACCTGGGCACTGGGGGTCTTCACCCCCCTCCCCCGGGTGTCATGTGCAGTCAGGCTGAGAACGGGGGCCGTGTGTGTGTGTGTGTGTGTGTGTGTGTGTGTCCCAGGGTCTGACTGTGGTTCCCCAGGATCAGTGTGAACAGTGCCTGGCAGGCCAGAGCTGCTGAACTCCCCAGCCAGGCAGGCAGCTAGTCGGATGGGGGTGTGGGGGGTGGGGACAGGGAGCCCTGTTCACCGGGTGGCCGACAGCGGAAACCAGCCAACCTCATGTGGGTCAGGAGGTCTGAGCGGGAGGGTGGGCAGCCAGCCCCGGGGGTCGCTGCCTGTCAGTATCGTTCATGTTCACCGTCTGGGGTGTCACCTCTTGGGTGGAAAGGAGAGGGAGGGGACACCAACCCTGAATTAGGGGGACAGCAGATCCCAAGAGGGGGGCTCCAATAGTTCAAAGCGCCCTATGCGGCCCCTGGCCCCCCACTCCCACCCCCACCGCCCTCAGTGTTTCTTCTGGAAGGTCGGCGGGTCCTTGCAACATGGCCGAGGCAGGTAGAGACCTGTTCTGTTGTGCAACCTGCAGCTGTGCAGGGAAGTTCCTCCCGGGCTCCGGGCTCCCGGCTCTGCCCTGCCCTGTATTTTCTGGAAAGCTCTGTGGAGCCCAGGTCCCAGGGGAGCAAAGGCTTTGAGGAGGCTGGCTCGTCCTCAGGTGTCACACAGGCTCGGGGCGGGGTGTGTGTGTATGTGGGGGACAGGTTGACCATGGCCAGGTTTAGGGGGGCAGGTGGCTGCTGGGCCTTGACACCGGCCCCCTCCCCCGAGAGGCAGGGCTGTGTGCCCCCAGGGAGCCTGAGAGGCCCACCCAGAGCTCCGGCTGTGGGAGCCCGGCCTAGGTCACCTTTCCCGCCACCCAGAGAGCATGACCCCTGCTGACCCCTGCCTCCCTGGCGGGCTGAGGCAGGGCGAGACCTAGGCCGGCTTCCCAGCTCCCGACCCTGAAGGGATGGTGACCATGTGGCTGGGCAAGCTGGCCCCAAGGAGAAAGGGGATGGCCTCCGGCTTTTGTGGGTGACCCCCACTGGCCGCGCCGGGGGGCCGTGGACAAGGTACTTAACCTACCCTATGCCTCGATGCCCTCATTCGTGTAACGGGGAGAGGAGAGCCCGGCCACGCCAGGCTTTGTGAGGTGGCAGGAGCTGCCCAGCTCGCACCTGGGGTGGCAGTGGGCCCGGCTCGGCCTGCTGGGCGCGAGATCCCTGACACGCAGCCGGGCCAGGGGAGCCCCGTACTGCACTCCTGTGGCTCAGTGCCCACCCAGCATGCACTGGGGCCGTGGAGACCATGCCCCACGCCCCACGGTGGTCTCCCCACCCGCACACGCAGGCCCTGGTGGTGAGCGCCCCGTGTGCCGGCCCCATGGGGAGGGTCCTGTCCAGGCACCTTGCGCCTCAGACGGGGGAGGGTGACAGCTTGGCTGGTGCCACGTGTGTCCACGCTGTCCCACGTGCACCCTGCCGAGGCCTGCTCAGCCCCCGCCCCGTGAGAGAGGGCTCCTCACCTGTGTCCGTCCCGGCTGGGGCAGCCCTGTGGGTGGCCCAGAGCCCCCGTGCCCAGCCTCCTGCAGGGCAGGGAGCAGACAGCGCAGCAGAAGCAAAACAAAACACAAACCCACCCCACCCCCACCGGTCCACACCCGAGCCTCCTTATCTGTCTCCACAGCCTGTCGCAATCGCTCTCCGGTGCCGGGTTGAGAAATGCGATGGGGCTGATAGTCGCCAGGCGGGCGCGGAGTGTCTGGGGTGGTTGGACGGGTTTGGTTCCTGGGCGGAGGGCCTTCGGCCCCGGAGAAAGCTGGCCAGAGTTCACAGCCGCGGGGTGGTCGCCCGCAGCCGCCTGCCTGCTCCCTGGGCCCTTCCCCGGTTCTCTGTGATGCCTTGAGCGTCCTGGGCCTCCGTTTCCTCACCTGGCCCGGGGCCGGGGTGAAAGCGAAGAGGTCTGTCTGTCAACGGGATTGTTCACACGGGGGGGAGGGGGTCGCAGGCCCCCATGGCTGTCAGTGGGGAGGGGGCTTGTGAGGCTCCCGCAAGCTCACCCCGGCCGTGGCCCGAGGGTCCGCTGTGGGGCACAGCACCTGAGCAGAGTTTAGGTGGGTAACGACGGACTCGACCAGAAGTGAAGTGCCTGCTAGCCGGAACCTTCCGGAACACAAACGTGTGCCAGAGTAAGCTGAGAGGACCACCCTCCCGGTCCCAGCCGCTGTTCTGAGAAAATTGTGTCAATCACGGTTTCTCCATCAGCTCCTTATCGCCGGGCCTGGCAGCCTCTGACCTACTTTAGCCTCGGCCGAGACCGCGGGGGCGGGTTGTAGCAGACCCGAGGGCAGCAGGGAGAAGGGACAGCCGGGAGGTGACAGGAGGACCGGCGGTGGCCGGGGCCGCTCTGCAACGTGCCGGGATCCCACGGTTGTCCACAGTGACCTGGGAACGCAGGGAAGTGGGCGGGCATTCCGGCTCCTCCTGAGGCGCGGGGGCCCCGGTGCAGTGAGGGGTGGCCCTTTCATGACAGACCCTGTGC
This sequence comes from Craseonycteris thonglongyai, assembly GCA_004027555.1. NCBI lineage: Eukaryota > Metazoa > Chordata > Mammalia > Chiroptera > Craseonycteridae > Craseonycteris > Craseonycteris thonglongyai. The sequence goes on from PVKE010039430.1 coordinate 3,506, forward strand.
ATCCGAGGGCCGTCTCTGTGGTGGCTGTTGGAGGCCGCGTTGCTGTTAGGAGGGCCGCCACCCGGCCCCAGGCCCGGCCCCCAGCCAGCGGGGAGCCCCTGTCCAGGGCTCGAGCTGAAGCAGCCATGCTCTGCCCAGCCCGGGGTGTCCTGGCCTGTGAGCCATCGGCCCTCCTGGCTGCCAGTTTCAGGCAGCGGGCAGGTGAGCGTGCACGACAGGATGTGGTGAGGGATCTGCATCCACCTGGGATGCAGCGGAGCTTCAGAGAAGGCTTCCTGGTGGAGGTGACCACCTGCAGGTCCACATGAGGGAAGGGTCGGGGGAACAGCATGTGCAAAGGGCCAGAGTCAGGGGAGGCCGGGACCGAGGCTGGGCAGGCCTCCGAGGCCCTGTCTGGCATCTGGACTTGACCCTGTGGGGGCCTTGGAAGCGTTGTGTTAGGGGAACCAACTTCCAGTTCCAGAAAAGTCTCTAGGAATCCAGGAGTCGGGCCCCCCGGCTTCTGTTTGGGTGCCGGTCCAGCCGCCCCCAGGCGCTCCCTCCCCCGCGCGCCTGGCCCCGGTCGTCGGCAGGACCGGGCAGGGCCGCTCAGCGCTGCCAGCGTGGAGCTGCTGCTGGGACAGGCCTGGGCCGGGCCGGGGTCTCCGGGAGGCGGCAGCGGCGGCCTGCGGAATGCTGGCAGGTCCGAGCTCGGCCTGCGTGTGGAAGCGTCCTGCACATGTGGGAGAGGGCTCAGGAAGGGACGGGGGCTCCTGCTCCCCCAGAGCCGAGGAGAGAAGGGAAGAAGAGGTGCAGGTGGGGCCCTCGTGGGCCCAGCCTTCCCGTGGGTGGGGGGGGTTTCATAAGCCTGGTGCCCCCCATGCCGTGGCGGAGGGGCCCCTTCAGTTCAGGGAGCGGTTTTTGAGCACCTCTTGGCTATAGGAGAAGTTTGGAGTGAGGTCCAGGCGAAAACACCGGTCTGTGGGCAGAGGGTGGGGGTCTGGGGGCGGCGAGCACAGTTCTGGGGTGCACACACAGCTTTGGAGAGCATTCGCCCAGGCCAGCTGTAGGCAAAAGCCAGGAAATTGGGGTGTTCCCGTTGGGCAGGGAGGGGCCTGGGGAGTTTCCGGCCCCACCTCAGGGTGCCTTGGAGCCGAATTGAAAGCCACGGATCCCACTGTGCAGCTGGGGAAACTGAGGCCCAGTGGTGCACACGGAGTCCGAGCAGAGCTTAGCCGTCTGGGCTTGGACGGGCTGCCCTTGGGCCTCTAACGTTTTGGAGCTCCTTGTAATTATCTGGCAATAACGAGCTAATTGAGCACCCGGGATATGCCCGGCCACTGCTCCCTGTCCCTTCCGGGTCCTCCTCTTCCCTGTCACTCAGGTGCCCCTGGCCCGCCCTGCCCCACCCCTCCCCGCCACTCCCCGGCCTTGGTGGAAATTCCACGACTCTTCCTCCTGTTCTGCCCTGGCTCAAGCCCTCACCCCAGACAGAGGTTGGCTTTGTCTGCCAGGGTGACAGGGTGGGGGTGGGGAGGCTGCCCAGGGCAGGACCCCAGGGGAGGTGGGTAATCCCCCTCCCTGCCATCCGTGGGCCTGGATTGAATGCTCCTGAAGACCCTTCACTTTGCTGAATAAGTAATAAAAAGCCCAGTAGTAATCATTTGCGGCCCGAATCCCAGGGGAGGGCTGGTCCACGTGGCCCTGGGGTCCTGAACAAGGCCCCCCCATGTCACCCTCCTCGACAGCCCCAGGCCACTTCCTGTCCATTTGTCTCAGGGGCTGGCTTAGACCTTGCGTCTGGCCGGGCAGGGCAGACGGGGAAGCGGGGGGTCTCTGTGTGGGTCTGGCCTGTGAGGAAAAGGGGCCCACACAGAGCTGGGGCTCCTTGTTACCCCACAAAGGGGTTAGGTGGAAGGTTCTGGAGCCGCCCGGGGTCCCGGGACGGGGCGAGGGTGCAGAACCAGGCCAGGCCGTGGGGCAGCCACAGTCAGCCTGGCTGAGTGAACGCTGCCGTCCTTCTGTGACTTGTCCAGGGTGTCTCCTTGTGGCTGCCTCACCCTGAGGTGGCAGGGGCAGTGGGAGCCCCCTGCCTTCACCCGGAGGGCCTTCCAGGGCCCCTGGATTGGGGACAGTTGCCAGATGCCCACTGGCCTTGACCGGAGCCTTGGGGTGCTGGGTTGGCGTCCGGCCGTCTCCTGAGCCTGTGACCAGCAGCCACTGTGCTTGTCCGGGGGGCGGGGCAGGGTGGCAGGAAGCAGCCGTTCCTTCCCGGCTCCCACCCGTGCTGGTCACGGGATCAGGCTGTGACGAGGCCTGGACTTGCCCTGTGGCCTTGCACATCGTGGGAGTCAGAGGCTCCGGGTTCGAGCCCGGCCTCCTCGCTGCCCGGCTTCCCTGAGCATGTTTCCTTTTCCGGAGGACAGGGCGGGGGCGGCGGGGGCTCCTCGTCTACAGCTCCCAGCTCAGCGCCGCTGCTCTGAGGCCCGGTGAAGGCTGCAGAAAGGGGAGCCTCAGGCCTCCACCCCGGAGCCGCCTTGGCTGCAGGCAGGGCCTGCCCCGTGTGGGGGCTGAGCCAGGGGTCCGGGGCCACCGAGGGAGCAGTTCTTGCTGGGACCTCCTGGACGGAATAGCCCCACCTAAGTTGGGGTCCCTGTGAGTGGGGGGCTTGTCCCCAGGCAGGGCCAAGACCTGGGAGCTCCGCTGGGCTGGACGGTGGATACTTGGGGCCAGGTAGGCCGGGCCCCGAGGACTTTCTGTCTATGGGAGGGGGTCCCCAGCGAGGACCAGGTCCTGACCCCAGTGCCTGTCAGAGCCCAGAGCCCTGTCTTTCTCTGGGGTCTGAGAACTTGGGGGGCCTGACAGGGTTTTGGGGTGCCTCCGCCAGGGGAGCCCCCACATAGTGCCTGGCTCAGGCCTGCCTTCCCCTTTCCTCTGATGGCAAGGAGCCGGCCTTGCAGTGTGGGACGCGATTTGCCCACCTGTGCCTGGCCATCCGGCTCATGCGGTGAACGCAGTGACCATTTTGCTAATTTGTCCCTCAACTGACTGACTCCGGAACGTTGTCCAGGTCAGGCCTCACGTCCTGTTTAATGTTCTCATTTCACTGGGGAGACAGGCCTCCCTCGAGGCAGGGCGGCTGCCGGCAGGGGGTGGCCAACTGGGGCAAGGACAGAGGTGGCGGGCAGGTAAGGGTGACATGATGAGGCCGTGGGTGTGAAGGTGCTGCCGTTCCCACAGAGGGACTGCCTCTAACGATCTGCCAGGGGCCCTGAGCCGCTGTCAGCGGCCACGCTGCCATGTGTTCGCGATGAGATTGTTCCTGCTGTAATTTGTGTCCTAATTGCTGAGCAAGCGCGTAATGGCTCTGATTAGAATCAGAGAGACTCCTCGTTTGGGGGCAGCTCTGTGGCAAGTGACCAGGTGGAGGCGGAAGGTTCTGGAACAAGCGCTCAGGGTCTGAGCGCCTTGGGCCTCCTCCTGCTCTGACCTGGGGGGCACCCCTTCCTGCCACCCTGTTTCTTTTTCTTTTTTTAAGTTTTATTGTTTTAGGACTTGTCTTAGACGGAGACAGAGACAGAGAGAAGGGGGAGGGCCCAGAGCCGTCTCCATTGTTGCACGTCATCAGTTTTCAACACGGTTTCATTCCATACAGGTGGGTGGGGGCCATGCAGGGCGGGAACCGAACATGGGAAGCGCTCCCCCAGCTCAGCATATGGGTCCGCATGGGCCGGGGCCGGGACTCGATCCTCGGTCCCTGGGGCTGCAAAGTGAGCGCTTAACCCCCTGGGCCATCCCGGCTCCCCCACCACCCATCTTCCCACTGTCTGAGGTGGCACCTCAGGCCTCCTGGGTGCTCTGCCTGCAGACGGGGACCCTTCTGGGGTCATCGTGACTAGTGATGGGTGAAACCTCAGTAGTGACCATAGGGGAGTGGGCTGTAGACTCATTGCTCTCTGTCCCCGCACAGCCTGTGGGTGACGACAGGGCTGCTTTGGAGGTGCCCGTCCCCCGGGGAGCTGAGCAGTGGGTGCTACAGGCACAGCCCCTGTCCACACCCCCACCCCTGCCAGGAGGGGAGAGGTGGACAGTGTCCATTTAGAGGATCAACTAATTTCACAGCTCACTGCTTTCCCATCTGAGCTCCCAGCCCTCACGGGCCTGGCTGGACCCCGCAGGCCAGTCTGCCAGGAGCCTGGGGCCTGCTCCCCGCTCCTCACCCCTGTGGGAGCGCCTGTCTCGGGGGGAGGGGTGTCTGCCTTGGTGCATTATCTGGCTCGTCAGCGCTGTCCTCCAGGAGGGCCCCTCCTAACTGGGGGGCATGTGGGCAGTGGCCATCGGGGAGGAGACAGCCGGCTGCCCTGTGCCTTGTGCTGCAGGGGCTCGGGCACCCCCACCCCCAGCCCGTGCATCGTCTGAGCAGGGCCCTGAGAGGAGGGCCCCAGGCCCACGGGCAGGGCAGCCACCTGTGCTGTGTGATTTCTGGGCACACACTCTTGTGTTGCCATTTGGGGACACCTTGGGCTCCTGACATTTTGTCATCTCCACTCGTTTGTAGCAGTTTGGGAGGGGTGGGGGGTGGGGTTAACGAGGAACTAGGAAAAAGCCATTCTGAGAAAGACGGTGGTTTGCCCAGCGGGGGAGGGTGCTGGGGGGCACCCGGCCCGCTTTCTAGACCCCACTACAGCGCTGGGCATGGTGTTGCCTCCTACATCTCAAGCTGAACGTAGACGCCTCCCTGCTGGGCTGAGCGTCGGAGGTCCCAGCCAGCCCCTCCGTCCCCACGGGACCAGGACAGCCTACAGGAACAGCCCTGGGCCCGGCCAGCCTGTGGGGATGTCGGGGCTGGCTGGGACCCAGCCGGGTGGCCCCAGCATTCTGAACGGGCTAGATGAGCGCCTCCAGTTCCTCCCTCTCGCCCGCCCACCCTTCTGTGACAGATGAGGAGACTGAGGCTGGAAAGCTCACTGCCCTGGTGTGTGTGTGGGGGGTGGTCCCACAGCCTCTGGGGGGCGTTTCCTGCAGTAAAGGCTGTGGGTCTGGGTGCAGTGACGAAGGCAGACCCTCCACAGGAGCTCATGGGTGGCCAGAGGGGTGGGAGGTCAGGGGTCAGGAGAACGACCTCTAGGAGTGTGCTTCTGTCTTGGCTAGAGCCCTGAGGTGGTTGGGTTTCGGAGCCCGCTTGCTCCCTCCCCTTCTGGGGCTGGGGTTGCCTGTGTGTCAAACTCTCAGGCAGGGCCCCCGGGAGCAGCACTGGGCCTGGTCACAGATGGGACTTGGAGGCGTGCAGACGCCAGGGCCCCCGCAGGGAGGCAGCGGCGCGGGGGACTGTGGTTCTGGGGGTGTCTCCAGCTTCGTTGCTGCCTGGGTGGTCTCTGGCACAGGCCTGGGAGGGGGCGCGGCCTCTCCCCGCGCGCTGGCTGCCCCTCCCGGGTCCACGGGCCTTGGCGCAGGCTCAGGAATTCCACATTATCTCAGGCCCTTTCCAGCTTCCTCAGCAGGATGCGGGGCTGCTCCTGTCTTCCCCAGGCCACATCTGGAACCAGTTACCCCAGGGTGTCCGCGGCAGAGGGCCCGGCTGCTGCGGGCTCCCAGGGGGAGCAGAAGCGGCCCCCTCCCCAGCACCGGCCGAGCCGCCCCCGGCCCTGAGCCCCTTCGGCCAGGACGAGCCCGGCCGCGGGAGGGCCGGTAGCCGCGTCCCCTCATGAGCTGGGCGGGCCAGCCTCGTCTTCCTGCTTCCAGAAGCTGCACCTGGGAGTCCGGGGTCAGCGGGTAAGGGGCTAGAGGGACTGTCCATGTGACCCCGGAGGGAGCTCCCTTGCCCAAGGTCATGCAGTGCCCTGGACGCAGGGCTGGCCCCTGCCTCCTGAAGGCGGGGTGCCAGGGCAGTGTACTCGGGCCCGAGTGGGCAGGTGGCACAGAGCATTCGCGGAATTAGCCACAGCAGGCCCTTTGCCCCTTGCCAGGCTGGGAGGGCCGCTCGAGGTGGGCATTGTGGCTTCTCTCACCTTGGCTTTGACCTCTGCCCCGGCTGTTGAATTTGCCTGAGTGCCGCCTCCTGGGTCTCGACGTGCCTACCTGTGCAGTGGGCACATGGGAGCCCAGGTGCACCGCAAGGGGCAGGGAGACGCCCTGAGCACCCACAGGGGTGGCGCCCATGCTGGCTTGTGGCACCTTGTTTGCACCTCGTTTGCACCTCCGGCTTCCTGTCCCTCACCAGGCCCTTGTCACCCGGCCACCCGCCTGCTCCACCGCCTCTGGAGGCCACGCTGGTTCCGTGGCTGCTCACCCAGCAGTTTTTTGCTGACCCTGCAGGAACGGCTAATTACGCTGATAGATCCCAGCCTCCCTGACGTCAGGGGATGGCATTGGCCTTCCTGGAGGTCCCTGCCTGCTCAGGTCATTTGTTAAACAAACACGGTGCGGTTCGCTCTGAAGCCAACGCCCGCCTTTGGAGGCCCCGGCCTGTGCGGCTGCCTGGAGGGGGTGCCTGGCTGCAGCGGGCTGGACCTGGGGTCCCCACAGCCCCCTCAGGACGTTTCCACTGTCTGAGGGCTGAGGGAGGGCCGGGGGCTCCTGCAGCTTGAGAAAGCCTCAGGTGCTCAGCCGGGGACAGCAGCCCGCTCATCACCATCCCGGACACTCCCTCCCCCCATCATCAGCTGCGTCGGGGTAACGGGGCTGGTGGCATCATGACGAAATCTGTGTCTGGGGCCTGTGTCTGTGAGCCTGGTCCCTGCAGATGCCTCCTCCCTGTGAACAAGTGCCTCTTTGGGGGCACTTTCTCTTCCCGGACGTGCCCTCCCAACCCTGCCCCGGCCTGGTCTGCAGAGCACACTCTTCCCGGTTCACGGCCTCAGCTCGCGGGCTTGGGGCAGAGCCCTATGGCCCGTTTTCGGCCTGGTGCCCCGGCTTGCTGGCCTGCCGCCTGGCCCAGGGGCATGGGAAGCAGGCAGTGGGGGTGGCTTTGCACCTGTGAAGTGGCTCCACCCTTGTCTTGCGTGTCCCGCGTTGGGGGCGGTGAGGGGAGCTGGGAGCCTGAGTCCGAGCCGCACGGAGGCCGGCCTGTCCCTTGCATGACCGGGTGGCCAGACGGGCAGATGAGCAGCAGGGGCCCTGGGTGTGGAACGCAGGCGGTGATGTGGCTGGCGGTGTTGAAATGAGTGCTCGCGGATTTCCCAACATCCTGCCAGCCTGTCACAGGACTGGGTGTCGGGATCCTGGGTGTCATGCCCAGCCCAGGCCTCTCTCTCGGGGTGCTGGCTTCCGTTTGCTCCCCCGCTGCCGCCCAGTGTGCTGACAGGTGGTGATGTTAGGGCCGGGTGACGTTCTGGGCCCGCGCCGTCCTCGTGACCCGCTCGTTTTAGGGCGGCAGGTGGCTGTGGCGTGGAGGTCAGGGCTGGGACCCAGGTCTGGGAGGGTGGGATGTTGCTGCCCTCCAGCCAAGGACTGCTCACTGGACCGGCAGGCACACACCAGCCCAGTGGCTGAGGGTGGTGGCCAAGGGTCCCAGCCCCCCATGCCCTCCAAGGGGCTGCCCCGGACTGGATGTGCGCCCCTGTCTGGGCTGATTCCCCCATCGAGGAGACGGTGGAACTTGGGCGCTTTAGGCAGGACCACGCGGTGTCCTGCGAGTGGGTGGACAGCCAAGTCACTGCCCATCCACTGCGCTCCAGGCCTTCGACTTTGGGGGGTCGCGGCGCCCTCCCCATCACCCGCCAGGTGGACGCACTTGTTTAGAGGAAGCGGGGCTCAGGGAGGTGTCGTGACCCCCTGGAGGCGGGAGCCGGCGTCCAGGTTGCTGGACAGTGAAGTCCATTCTCTGGGCTTCTGCCGGGTCAGACGGGGAGGAAGGGAGGAGACAGACGGGGGAAAGGAAATCTCAGGTGTGGCCTGGCTCTGCCATTCTGAGCTGTGTGACTTCAGGCCAGTAGCTGGGGCTCTCAGATCACCACGGGGACAGGGCCAGCCTGGGTGTGGCACTGGCAGAGGATGCTCCCAGACCCTGGCTGGCTGTGTGAGGGGACGCAAAGAGGGGTCCGGGCCGGCCTTCCCCAGCGTGGGCTGCTGCAGACCCCAGCCGGGTCCCCGCTGGGTGGGTGGGGCCTGGGGTTCTAGGAACTTGCGGTCATGCCCGTGGCGGTCAGCAGGGGAGGGGCCCTGGAGACACGTCTCTTTCTTAGGGATGAGGAAGCAGGCACCCAGAGAGAGCGAGGCGCTGGGCCTCACGGGGGCAGCCGGGCCAGGGGCCTGAGGACAGGGGCGGCTGGAGACCTGCACTCCAGTAAGCCAGACGCTTCGTGGCCGGGAGGGAAGTGCGCTGGGGGTTCCAGTCAGCGGCGCTTAGTGCCTTCACGGGGCCTGGGAAGTGCCGTGCGGGGCAGAATGGTGACCGCGGAGGGGGCGCTGGCTTACGGAGGAGCTGCCGAGCTGGAGGAGTCGTGGTTGCTGCCTCCTTCAGCTTCTGCCGTGCGTAGTCTCAGCGCTGTCTGCAGGGCTTATACAGGCTCAGGCAGGCAGTGTTCACTGTGGTCTGTGGCCCATGTGACGCTGCACATGGACCCTGGTCTCAGTGCCTCTGGCCGCCAGGGGTCCCCTGCACCTGCCCGCCTGCCTGCCGCCCTCCCTGGGGCTGTGGCCAGGGTGGTCGCCCTCCAGGGGGCCTGTATGTAGGTCTGTTCCCCAGCTGTGCAGAGAGATCTCAGGGGCTGGTTTGGGGGCATGTAGGAATCTACTGTGCTGTGGCTGCCAGGAGGGGAGTGGAACCTCCTGCAGGAAGCCCTCCTTGGTGTCTGTACCCGAACAGAGTGCCTCCCACCCCCCACCCCCGACTCCTCGGCTCCGTCGCTGACAGACTCAGCCCTCGGGGCTCCAGGAAAGCTCTGGGCTAGGTGTCCCCTGCCTGGCCTCGTTTATCGGTCTGTTCCTAGTGCCGGGGGCAGCGGGGGGTGTAGGTATCCCACTAGCAAGCGCTCTGTGACATGGGATGGGAGCTGGAGCTGGCCAAGGGCACTGTCCCCCTCCTGGGGATGTGGACAATTAGACCCAGTGGGGTTGAGTCAGGTGCCTGTGGCCCCACCCAGCCAGAACTCGAACCCAGGTCTGCGGCTGGCTGTGGGCCACCTGCATCTTAGCACCTGTGGGGACAGATGAGGAAAGGCCACCTTCGTGGCCACTCATCCACTTACACTGCCACGAAGCCACGTCCTCTATCCCTGGCATCTGTTTGTAGAGGAGGAAATGCAGGCTCAGAGAGGCTGATTAACCTGCTTGGGGTTGCACAGCTTGCTGTCAGCGCTTTGGGGTCTCTTAGTGACTTGGCGCTTGCGTGCTGGGCTCTGAAGGACCTTGGTGAACCCTGCAGCCTGACCCAGGACCATTCCTGGCTCTCCCACCCCCACCCCCACCCCACCGCACCCATCCATTTAGTAAGTCTTTATCTGTTGTGTGCCAGGCCCCAGGGATGCCCAGTAAACCAGTTCTGGCTCCTCCCCTCAGAGCCCCAGCCTTGGCAGCCTTAGACGAGTGCTCACAGAGAGGGCGTGGCCTCAGAGGCCCCTCCCCTGTGTGGGAGGGTCAGGAGGGCTTCCCAGAGGAGGCATTGTTTAAACTGGGTTGGAGGGAGGCCGATGCGTAGGGGGACTTTCTGGCACCGTGAGCAGCAAGTGCAAGCCTGGAAGCCAGAGGGCTGTTCCTGGAAATGACCTGGTTCCCAGCACCAGGGCTGGAGAGTGGGCAGCTCTAGAGCGCGGGGCAGCGTGGGAGGGGGCGAGGGCGGGGGCGGCCGCCATGGCCTTGGGCCGGGGCACCCCTGGAAACCTTCCTGCCTCCCGGCTTGCAGCGGCTTCTGGGGGCCAGGCTGGGGTCTGGGAGATGCCTGTGGGGGGCCGGGGCGCGGCTGGGGGGCCCTGGGGGGCGTCAGCGTCTCTGGAGCCCTGGGGCTGGGCTGCCCTGGGGGTGCTCTGCGGGAAGCTGGTGCTGCCCGCCGGGGTGCAGGCAGGCCCGGGCCCAGAGCAAACCCGGTTCATCTCGGGGTCAGCCCAGAACCATGTGGATGGGTTGCTGGGTCAGCCGGCTCGTCTTACAGCCGGGGACACAGGCTCCCGGCCCTCCTGGCGTCGGGAGAGGGCTTCAGGGTCTCTGGGGGGGCGGGGTCTTGGAGAAAAGCGAGTCTGCAGACGTTTGGCTTGGAGCGAGCTTTCCTTGGGAGTTTGTGCAGGAAGCTGATCAGGGACTTGCTGAGATTCAGTAACTCGGAAGCAGCTCCCGCCCCCAACCCGAACAAAACCTCAAACTCAACCACCCTGCAACTGTGTTACCAGAAGCCAAACAAAGAAAGCAAAGCCAGCCACGCGTCCCCTCCCCGCCGGGTCCCGCTGCGGCCACAGCCTTCTGCTCCCTGTGCTGATCCACATGCTCACCTCCTCTGCACGCAGCTGTCCTCCACACAGAAACAGAACACGCGTCTTCAGTTTCTGTCGAAGTTGGCTCTCCTGTGGGAGGAGGGGACCCTCCCTTTTGGGGGAGGAAGAAGTTTGCCTCTGGGTGGGACTGGCCTTGTAACTGGTGGAGGAGAGAGCTAGTGTTTTTGGAGACTTTGGACCCGGGATCCAGGGCCCTGCATGGTTCACAGGCCTCCTGCCTCCAGCACTGCCGACCACCCTGAGGACATTGAGGGCTTTGGACGGGGGTCCTAGGGGCTTATGCCCCCACCCCCCACCGGGCACATGTGCACACGTCTGCTCACCTGCATGGCCCCTTCTAAAGTGGCCTGCATCCCCTGTGGTCAGCCCCCTGCTGCCAGGGTCCCTCACCTCCTCCCACGGTGCCCGCCCCCTACCTGTGCCCAGGCAGCCTTGGGGTCACAGTCTGACCTGCCTCTGACCAGCGAGTGGCCTTGAGCAGGTTGGACTCTGGGTCTCTGAGCCTCACCATCTCCTCCTGTAAAAAGACAGTGATGCTTATGGGCTTTTAAGAAAATCCGGATGCCTCACGTGCCCAGGGCAGGAAAGGCTGCCCAGCCCCTCCCCTCTGCCGTCCCTGGGTGGGCTGGGGGCATCGAGCAGGCACCTGTTTCCCATCTGTGGGGGGTTTGGGGGAGGGGCCTCCCGGGCTCCCTGCACCTGAGACCAGCCAGGGGTCTGGGCACTGAGGAGCCTGGAGCCGTGGGGGCTGCGTGGTCTGAGGGAGGCAGGAGCAGCCAGAAGGCCTGAGGACGGGGGTATTGGGGGGTGATGGGGTGCTGAGCAAGGCCCCTGCTCTGTCAGCGGGGTGGGGCCCCGTAGGGTGAAGCACCATGGTCCTGCCCCCACACCTCCTAGATCGCGGGGGTGGCGGTGCCAGGGTGGTGAGCGGCAGCTTTACCCGGACTGTGTGCGGGGACCAGGACTGTGTGCGGGGACCAGGACTGTGTGCGGGGACCAGGACTGTGCGCGGGGACCAGGACTGTGCGTGGACCAGGACTGTGCGTGGACCAGGACTGTGCGCGGGGACCAGGACTGTGTGGGGACCAGGACTGTGCGGGGACCA
>PVKE010039431.1:0-15020 GCA_004027555.1 Craseonycteris thonglongyai
AATGATGGAATACCAAAAAGCAACAATGGGAAATGGAAACACATAACCTATTTAAGTTCTAGCCACTATGTAATGATAATTTTATTTAAAGGAATAAAATACATTTGTACCATAAGAAGAGATGAATCAAACTTACATGTTAGGCAGTGGGTACAGGACAGATACTGAGAGGACTGCAGAATCACAACTTGGGCTCATTTCCCTGAAACCTGGGTAGTAGAAACTGTATTGGTCCAATATCTGTACTACCTCCTAAATTGTTCCAGTAACATGGATTCAGATATTGTCAGTGAATTTCTGCATATTGTTTCATTTTTCAGGATTTGTAATCTAGAAACATAAAATCAATTATGAAGACAAACATTGCATTCTAGAGTCTGGAAAATGTGAAGAATGCTGACAAATTGCAAAAGTGTTTTGAATGCAACGCATATTGAATACCAAAGTTTCTTAAATAGAAATATAAAAATATCAGACGGATATTTGTCTCCAAATGACATAACAGTATTTGAAATCTGACAGGTTATGAACATCAGAGCACAGGTATACTGGACATCAACTTTTGGTTGTATTTCTTCATAAAGACATTTGCAGTAAGGGCCATAACTATCTGTGACAGGGCTTAGCCTGGTTAGGTTTCTCTTCAGTTTAAAATCAACACCATACATCCTGAGAGTGTTCTTTCTTCCTTATCTCCTCAAAATCTGATGATTTCTCTCCTTGATTTGCCTTGGATGACCTCCAGACACAGACCATTGGTTCTTACTAAGGAATTGGGCAGGATCCATAAGGAATGCTTATTTTTTTCTGGCAGGATGGCACCCATGATGCATTGCTTCCCCTCAGAGAGTTAAGTAATTGCAGTGCATATGCCATAGGATTCATCTTAAAAGGACAGGTCACTGAAAGAAAGCTGTTCTTTCCCTTTGGGGAGCATCTGGGAGTAATATTCCCACATGTCAACTCTGTTAGCTCCTGTCTCACCCACACCAAGACACCTGGCCGCCAGATTCACACACCAGATTGTCAAATCCCATCAGTTCATCAACAGCACAGCTGGTCTTTGGACTGGGGTGGCCCAAGGGTGGAATGCTTACCAGAGAAAATATCACATTTTATCCCTTCTCACTGAACAGTGATTATCAGAGAAAGTTGATCTGCCAAACCTTGTATTTTTCTTAGCGTCTGGAAAACACTCATCTGATCCCAAGACACTTTGTTGAGCATCTAAGGCAAGTCAACTCAGATCATATTTCTTAGATACTCATTGGACTTATATGTGCACCCAGATGTATTTTTCTCAAGATAAATATAGGTGGCCTCTATCCTGAACATGAATATTCATGCTGTTTTTGATATGATTCATTACGCGACCTAGGAAGGATTGTTTCTATGTTTAGAGAATGTGCTGGAGATTTTTTTTTTAATGAAGCTCAGGTACTTCAGCTGTTCCCCAAGAGTGTATTGTGGCTGAAATTCCAACCAGACTGCACTCATCAACACAAGTTTCTTTGATGAATTATTTACATGAACTGACAAAGCAGTGTGATTTTCCTATCAGTCATCAAATCTGCTCTTTCACAGTTGGCAACAAATGTTTATTCTCTTCAGTAAGAATGATTTAAATCACTGAAACCTGTTATTTGTTATGATTGTGTGTGTGTGTGTGAGAGAGAGAGAGAGAGATAATGGTAACTTCTTTAAAAATAATCTGACTCAAACATTACAGCTCTTCATTGGGTTCAAAACTAAGGAAGCCACCTTTCTGCAGTTTTAAGCCTGTGATACTCACCAAGTACCTAATGATGTTAGATTGCTTTATCTCAACAGCTACTCAAGGCTCAAACTCATGAAAGGAAATTAAAGAAGATAAGAAAAGAGACTATCCCTGGCAATGATAGAAACAAGATGCAATGGATCACCTCTCAATGAGCATGACTGTATGAGAAACCTGTGGAATAATCAGGCAGAGACATTTAGAAAGGCTCCTTAGAGGGGCAATCATGAAGAAAATGTTGAGGAACACTGCCATGCACCACCCCCAAACTATCACATATTTTCCTGGTTCAAACCCCCCCCAGGTGTCCCTATTTAAAATGATTCCTTATTCAATCAAAGAGCAAACTCATTGGCCTTACATCCAAGGTTCCCTATGCTCTTGAAACAATCTACTTTTACAGCTTTCTCTCTCAGGCTCATCTTGTAACCCTCCTATTCAAGAAAACTAAGCTCATCATTTCTTAATTACACATCAATTTCCTTGCCCCTCATGCCTCTGTTTACACTGTTTCCTCCATCTCAGGATATGCTTACTTTTAGTCCCTCTTCTATTTCTCTCTTTGATTTCTATTATCTTTGAAGGTCTGGTTCAAATGCTACTTACTTCCTCACAGTTCCTCACGCTCATAAGAATAATCTACAAAGTAATTATCCGCTTTGTACTTCTAACCAATGACAAGTGCTTACCCCATTTTACCTGTAAATAAAGTTAGTTGGAGTTCTTTCACATCCATCAGTTAAGTATAAGTTCCTTGAAAAAAAGGACTGTGTTTACACAACTCTGTACCACCCAGATGGTCTAAAATAGTACTTTTAACATATTAAATGTTCAATTTTACCAACAGAAAAAAAGAAAAAAGTTATCATTTAACTCTTTTTTAGAAGGAAATATTATACGTTTGTTTTGTCACAGTTTAATTCCTGGGTTGATGTAGGGGTTGCCTTGAGTTCTCAGTGAACTCTCGCTTCTCATAAGTGGTGATGACTACACCAAACTATCAGTTTGGAGAAACTCTCTAGATGTCTCTTTCAGGCATTCCCCCAGAAAGATTCCTTTTACCTTTTTAATTACTATTAATTATTAGTCATGTCATTATGGGTATGGAAAATAATATACAAGTAGCACTGTCACAGGAAGTTAGGAAGATTGTGTATTATTGTACTTGTCTATAACCTCTCTGTTATCCAGGTGTTTTCTATTTTTTCCCAGTGCCAGAGTGGCTTGTGTTAAATCTGGGAAAACAGATGCCTTAGCAAATGCTAATAGGCTCCTTAGACATGGACGAGGACTGTGTGGTGATTTCTTGAGTTCCTTTGATTAGTGATATTTTCCTGAACAGTTTTCAGTAAAGAGGCAAACGTACCATGGAGGCTTTTCTGCAGCAGATCAAGTAAACTATCAAGCATAGCCTGCATTCAAATCAGTCTCGGGTAGTTAATTGGCCAATGACTCAGGAGAAAGACACAGTTCTTCTTTCTGCTGTTTAAAGTCTTAGTAAGGGAGAACTGTCAAAAAAAAAAAAACAAAAAACAAACAAACTTGTCAAAATCACACCACTTGTAAATAACAGGGCTGAAATAAAACCCACATCTATTTAGTTTTAGAGATAAACAACTTTGGCCCTGCTGTCCACGTATAATCCTCTCGGGTCAAGGTCCTGACACTTTTCCTCCAAAAGTCCTCTTTTGTTGGTCAAATATCAAAGTATGTACTTTGCCAGTGGGAAAAATTCAAAGGATATAGATGGGCCCCAAACCTGTAAAGGCCCAAAACCCTGAAAATCCTCTAAATGGCTGTAACTACTAGTAACTACTTTTGGGAAAATAAATAAACGTAATATTCTTCATTGATGTAATTGTTCCATTAACCCAAATTGTCAAACTATAGAATGAATATTTAGGAAAGTGGGTTTGCATATCATCCATACCTGAACATCAGACCAGTGATTATTGGTCTGCAGTGTTCTAAATGGCTTTAGAATAGAGGATCAAAATGAGACCTTCTGTCATCATATTTTATATGGAGTTATTCCTTTTTCACAGAGCTGATCACACCCATATTTATTCTTAAAGTTCTTTGCATCTTTAATGTAATTTCAGTTTAAATTTATTTATAGCATCCATAAAATTATTTCCAAAATTAAACTCTATTGAATTATATAATTAAAAACACAAACTTCTTCATCCACTATACCCAATGTGCATTTTTTGTGTCTTGATTAGTCTTGGTAAGGGGTACTTTGTGGGAAGTGATCATATATATATATATATATATATATATATATATATATATATATATATATATATATATATATATATATTCCCAAAATAGCCTTTTTCTTTTTTTCACTTTTGGAACAAGATTCTTTGCCAGGTTTCTTGTGATAGGAGGAAAAAATGAGATCAAATGTGTGGTGGTGTGTTTGTAAACAGTATTAGTTTATCAGCCCCTTCCTGTTTCATAGACTCATACTTGGGAAAGGATGTGATAGATTATCTATTCCTTATGCCTTTTTCAAGAAGCTTCTAGAAATAGTCCAAACCTTGAATCTCTGAGGGAAATGGAAGCAGCAAGAGGGACTTGACATTTATATGTATGAGTCATAAGAAAGCCATCCTATTTCATGTCTAATTGGCAACACAACAGGGAGAGTAAGAGTTTATATCTATGTAGACTCACAGTAACTGTTTTATTTTCATGCTTTGTGCAAAACATAGCATATTATATGCATCTGTACTTAATACTTTAAACCTCTGATTATCTAGAATTTAAAGCAGAATGTAAAATTTCAGCTCTTACCAACGATACTTAATTACCTGGAGCAACTGCAAAAAAAAAAATAAAAATCTAGTATATATATATCTTGGTATAAAATCTACTTCTCTTATATATATACAAACACATACATAAATTTACATATAGGGGATGCCGGGATAGCTCAAGAGGTTGAGCACTTGCCTTGCAACAACAAGGTTCAGGGATCAAATTCAGGCCCCAGCCTGTGCAAACCCACATGCTGAACTGTGGCAAAACTGGTAACTGGCAGGCTCATTCATGGTGAAAGTTCTCACCTCCCATGAGGCAGGTCCCCAGTTTGGACCAGTAGTACCCTGTGGGGCCCTACATCCATCCACCTGCGTTGAAGGAAACTATGTCAGAAAAACTAATGATGTACAAATATGGAGACTGCTCTGGGCCCTCCCCCTTCTGTCTCTCTCTGTTTCTCTCTCTCACCACTAAAACAATAGAATAAATCTTTTTTTTTTTAAATTTACATATATATCCCTATATAGATATATGTACATGTATATGATTTAAGACTAAAATTAAAAATAACTCTCAGTTAAACCATATATTTAGCTACCAGACTAATCCAATTACTGACTATTTTAGAAAGCAGAATTTGACTTCTAACAATTCTCTTCAAAAGTAAACTATATTTTACTATAACATTTGTGGTATCTCTCATTTCACCAATAGAAAACTTGTGTAAGTGAGAACTTTTGGTTTTACTCAATAGAACATATTATAGAAAATTCTCACATACTAAAGAGAGAGGCTGGGAAAACAGCTGGTTTCTTTGCTTGTTTGTCTATTAGGTTCTTTGCCTCACCTCTGTCTACAGAGGATCCGAAAAGACTTAATTTAAAACAATAAACAAAATAAAATGAGATTATAGTTCCATAAATATAACTAAGAATAGATATTTAAGGCCAAATTGGGACAAATGTCACAAATATAAAGACTCTAAGGGCTGATGTATTTTCATGGTCTAACCTCTAATCTAAATTCCTTGTAGTTTTGTTTCTTTTTTTCTTTTTTTCCTAGCAGTGGAATCAACAAGATATAAAATAAGTTATTTAATCTTTTTGTAGTAATAAAGGAAATATTGATGTGCACTTCTCAATGCTCCAATTTTGAAAAAAGTTTACCCTCTGAGTTTTATTTAGTAAAATCTATAATAATCAGTATGATCTATCAGCTGTGAGAGATAAAATATGTTTAGATATATAGTTACATATGCATATATATACTTATATATGTGTATAAAGTCTAGGCATGTATGTATGTGTATGTATGTGTGTGTGTATACAAGGGCTATCTTGAAAAATGCAGCCATTGTCAGTACAACGAGAACAGTTACATGGATGGATACTTTCTGGACAGCCCATATATGTACATATGGGGTTCTTTAAACACATACCTACATACACACAGACTTTGTAATCCAAAACTCCAACTAAGGTGAACTGCACTTTATCATAATGAAGCAAAGATGACTTGATACTAGCTAAGTGACCTTGTGCACATTGCTTAACTTCTTTGTGACTTCATTTTCTCATCTCTAAGACAGATAGATATACATTATCTGTAGAAATGATATCTTCACACACCATTTCACAAGGCCAAGTACTATTCACTCTGTTGTCCTTATTTTCTTCTTATTTTATCCTTCTTTTATTTCTAACTGCACTTAATTCCTCCTTCACATCTTAATATTTTTAATTTTAGTTAACTTTCTTGATGACAGTCACTCTTAAAATTTTTTGTTGTTCAAATCCTTTTTTTTTTAACTGAACTGGGGGCCTCACCGTGTTCGGAAAGCACACCCCAGTTCAGCATGTGGGTCCACCTGTGCCGGAGCCGGGATTCGAACCTTGGTCCTCGGGGCTTCAAAGTGAGTGCTTAACCCACTGAGTCATCCTGGCTTTCCCATCAAATCCTTTGAGCATATAATATCTTAAACTTTTGTTTCAGGGGAAAAAACAAAACAAAACCACATCCTAATTGTACACAGGGTCATACAAACAGATATTTATATAACATTTCAGGCCATTCACAGGCTTTACCCAGTTCCTTGAAAAGGCTAGAAGCCTTACTAGCTTTTCTTTATTCCTCTGCTCTCTGTAATTTGGTTTTCTTGTCCGACATTATTCTCAGTAACACTTTGGAATTTTTCCTCCAGCCACTGGCAGGACACTTTCTATTTGTTCCTGCAGCTCCCAGTTAGCAGCATTGGGGCTAGTTTGTGGGCTGGAGAAGCGGGTGGTGGGTATGTGGAAGAAATGGAAAGGATATGTATCAGCAGCACCTTCCTATGATCTGCTAGACCCACACATGATCAGTTCAGTCTCCTATACACAGTCAGTTTTAAATGTAATAGAAGTATTTGTGACTCCCAAACATGTGGGAGAGAAACAGAAGGAATAGTATAACACAACAATGAGAGAACAGCCTCAAAATGAGCAGAAGGTTCTGAGTAATATGGGAAAATCTTTGTGGAGTTCTGGCTACCAGATACTTGCTGTTCAAAGATCTAGTTACTATGCAATTCACATAACACTGAAACACCGGGAAATATACTAATAGCATTTACAGTCCATCCCAAACCAGGAAGCTTGCAAAAGAGTTCCTGGCCAAGCCATGTGAGCTCAGGTTTTTGTTTTGTTCATGCAGCAACCTGATCACTTGCTTAAGGGGAGAAATAGACTGTTTTTCAACTTTGCCTTGAAATCGTGAAATCCCCGTCATAAAAATAAGAAATCGTATATGAAGCCTTGGGGTCAGATCACCCACTGGTTTCAGGAGTTCTCAATAGAGTTATTATGTTTTGCAGCAACAAGGTGAGGGGAGATTATGGTTTCATACCAGTATTAGAATTTCCTGAGATTTGTTTAGTTGAGAAAGACCCTTATCATCATTGAAATGTTTAAAGAATTGAAAGAGCTGTTTTCTTTTTTGCAAATCCAATTTTTGAAATAGAAAACTTCAGGATGGAGTGGAATAGCCACCAAATTTAAAAGTGCACTTTATATGTTATTTTTTATCTGATAAAAAATACCAGTCCAGGGTTCAGTTTGTATCATTCTTTTCATACTCTGTAACATACTTAAATACTGGAAAACCTTCACTTTGGCAAAGGGAAGAAAAAAAGATAAAAGATCCTCCACCACATGATAGCTCATGATATTTTCCTCAGTTATTAGTCACATTGTATTTTTGGCCATGCCCCAGAAACCACAACCCTTAATTGCAGTTGCTTTCAGACATGTGGAAGAAACACATGCTAAAACAATTAACAAAACTATGGCATTTACATTTTCCTCTGGACTATCAGTCCCTGTGATTCTTCAGCATGTGATTCGATATGAATCAAAACAGTTATCATAAATCAAGCTGACCAGTTTACCCTTACCCAGTGCTTTGAAAATGTCAAAGAGTGAAACAGAAAAAAATCTTAAGTCTTTTTCCATAGATGAAGCACACTCCACTCCTGTTAGCAGCCAGAATGACACATGACAATGGCAGGAAGGCAGAGCAGCCAATCCTCTCGTCCCAAGGTCACTGACCTGGATAGATGGCCAACTGCAATTTGCTTACTAGTAGCTCTGAGCTGTCTCATTTATCCTGCATTTGCTGATCCTTCTTCTGTGTTGACAGATTTCAGTGCTTAGTGAATGAAATGTGTAGGTAATTTGAAATTGATGACCTTTAAGTAAAAAATGAAAGTGGAATATCAAATTGTCATAGTGTAGGACTTGCAGCAGTAGTAAGTGAAACTTCTAACTCTATTGGCCCATAAAAATAGAAGATCTTAGAGAACCATGTCATGCATTTGTTTATGCCCTCATTACCTAATTAATTTATAGGACTTTGGTAATAGTTTACTATTGAATTCCTATATTTATTATTCAACATGCATTTGTTAATCATTTCCTATGGACCAAGCAGATAGGTACTGTAGGTGTAAAAATGAGTAAGGTCGGGCCCTTGTTTCCAGGACGCTCATAAAATAGCAGAAAAGAGAGACATCCGTATTAATGACTACACTTAATGAGATGTGAGTTATAACAAAGCCAGCCAAAGCATTCTTCATAGCAAAGTTAAGGAAGAAACTCTTCATCTGCAAGTCACAGCCGAGCCTGAGCCTGGTCATAGCCAATGAATACGTCTTTGGTAACTGTGTTGCAGATCTCTTGTTTGCCCTTCTAGATCTGCTCTCTATATTCCTCCACCCTGTTCTTGCCCCAGGAGGCTGATCTCTGAGGACTGGACCAATACGCTCTTTTGCCCTCTTAGCTAGAAATAACAGGATGGGAGGAAAATGAGGTCAAGCTAGGTGTTCCTCACTCCTTCCCCGCTCAGTATCCATGGAGTGGTTGCGTCTTTCTACCAAAGGCCGCAGTTCCTGTTAGGTGTCCCTCTACACACACATCACCACTCCAGGGTCCCAGCACACCATCCCCTTCTCCCTTCTTACCTAGGAGAGGTACTACACTCCTCAAGAAGAAAAAGGAGGAGAAAACGGAAGAGGAGGAGGAGGAGGAAGATGGGAGGGGAAGTAAGGAATGAGTGAAGGGAGGGAGGGTAGAAGGAAAGAAAGAAGGAAGGAAGGGAAAAGAGAGAAAGAGAAAAGAAAAAAAGAAAAAAAAAGACGCCCCTTTAGTAAAATCTAATTACCTAGTTTGAGAGCATTGTGTTTCCTGCCAAAACTCTGACTACTGCAGTAACCCTCTTAGTGTTTAAGAGATTAAGTTCTAGTGACCGCTAGTTACCTTAGAGAAACCACTTGTGATTTTTAGAGAAACTAGTTCAGAAGCATAGAACCAGGGTTTTGCTAGTCACTGAATGTCCTCACTTACATAACCCTCCAAATAATTCCCATTTTTACTCAGGAGAACCATAGGATACTAGAATGGTCCTCATCTCATCAGTCCCCACAGGAAAGCCATAATAACATCCACCATTCTGCAGGGGACCAGGTAGTAGGTAGAACTCTAAGAAGCTTCCTAGGTTCCCAGACCCTGGCATTCACACATTTTATCCTAATAATCCAACTGTTAATCTAGTTACTGCTATGAAGCTTTTGTGCAAATGTAATTAAGATCTCAAATCAGCTCTCCTTAAAATAGATTATCTGGGTGGAACTGACCTAATCACATGAGCATTTTAAAAGCTGAGCGTTTTATCCAGCTGGTAGAACAAAAGAAGTCAGAGAGAGATACAAGTTACCACTGGCCTGGCAGAAAGTAAACGAGCTGTGAACTGCCTGCGGAGGCCACAGGGCAAGGAACGAAGGGCAGCTTCTAGTAGCTGGAAGCAGCTACTGGCCAAGAACCAGCGGAAAAGAAGGACCTCAATCCTACAGCCCCAAGAAAATGACTTCTACCAACAACCAGTGAAGAGTTCAGCTCTGGAGGTCTCAGCTGCCGTCTTGTTTCAGCCTCGTGAGACTGCACCGGGACTCGTCACACCATGCAAGACACTGACCTACAAACTGTGAGAAAACAAACCTGAGTTTTATAAGTCACTAAGCTTATGGTCATTTATAACACAGCAAAGAACTAAAACAACCTACATCGTACCTTTGCTTTGTCTTAGAGAAATGAGCTAATATACAAATGTTTTTCTCAGATAAAGTGTATTCCTTTAAGTGCACCACTTGATGTATACACATTACCCATTTATCAACCTTATTAAATAATATGTAGTACACTGCCTAATATTTAAAGGATCTAATAAATATTTTTGAATAAAATATACATTGAATTGTTTAACTTCGTTATTCAGGCTACCTCATTTTTTTTAATAGACTACATTTTTTATTAATTTAAAAAATTTTTTTTTTTTAATATATATATATATATTTTTCTTATTGTTTTTGACAGAGAGAGAGTTACAGACACAGAGAGAGAACTGAACTGGGGGGCACTCCCCAGTTCAGCACATGGGTCCGCACGGGCAGGGGCCGGGATTCGATCCTCGGTCCCCAGTGCTGAAAGTGAGCACTTAACCCACTGAGCCATTCCCCAGGCTACCTAGTTTTATAAGCATCAATTATTTAGTGAGCTTTGTGATGGATTGTATTACCAGTTACCAAGCAAGTCCCGCTTTCCCTCATTGGGAGAGGGTTATGCTTCCCCTGCTCCTTTGAAATGAGAATTGGCATGTGGTTTACAAAAGCCACAAGCAGCAGCATCACTTCCAATTACACAAATACACACGCCTTGGCACATATTTGTTGTCCAAAGGTGTAAGTTCCCTTTCCCTTCTCTTCTCCCCTATGTGCGTGAACAGAAAACAAGCCCAGCAGTGCCCCTTTCTGAGGTTCCATTGCATCTGCAGGGCCCAGCCCACTTTGTGTGTGGAGGTCTCCCCCAGCAGTCAGTAGGGAAAAGACCCTGCTGGGGCTTGTCACAGAGCTCTCAGGAAGGAGAGGCCCTAGGGCTCCTGGTTACAACCCTTAGCAGTAATCATTCAATTACAGCCTTTTATGTTCTATTTTACTGCACCTGAAAAGGGCAGGGCTATCTGGATATCTAATAGCTGCATTTACCTGGAGGTGAGCTACTAAAAATAGCCTCACAGTCTGTGGGCAGGTTTTCAGGAAATGCTTGACTTGCTAGAGTAGAACTGGCAAGAGAGTGTGTGAATCAAGCCCTTAATCTGAATCAATTACCCATGCTACTTTTAGAAGTTTCAGGGCTTAGGTCTTCTGTTATATAAGTGAATTCCAACCTTAAAGGAATACAAACAATTATAAAGGGAGTTGAAGATTATACCGAAACATTTACAGGGAATGTATAGGAGTGACTTTATGCCTATTATAAATATAATTGTCCCTCAGTGTTTACAGGAAGATTGGATCTAGGACCTCTGTGATACCAAAATCTGCAGATGCCCAAGTCCCCAATATACACAGTATAGTATCTGCATATAACCAATGCATATCCACCTGTATACTTTAAATCTCTAGATTACTTACACCTGTTAGAAAGCAAACACTATGTAAATAGTTGTTATACTCTATTATTTAGGGAATAATGCCAAGGGAAAAAGTTTATACATGTTCAGTACAGGTGCAACCACTGGTAGGCCTAGTTACATAATCCATGTCAGCAACACCATAACATTGTTTTTCAAATGTTTTTAATCTGTGGTTGATTGAATTTAAAAATTTGGAAACTAGATATGAAAGGGTGACGGTACCACACCACCACCACCACCACCACCACATAATTCGTATTTTATTTCCCACTATGATTATCTCTAGAATTCCAAGCCCTTAGTGACACATGTTTTTATCTGTTGAGCCTCTCACACCTCACCTTGGAGAGGCAGAGGATATGTAGCATTTTTTTTTTTTAAATAAAAAGTAACTATAGTGAAAAGAGTTTAACTTCACAGATGGGTGATACTTGCTATATTTCAGATTATTTAGCATAGAAGATGTCTGGTTTCTTGCAATTCTTACAAAGGGCAGAGTCAAAGACTAATTAGGATAAATTTTCATTGTCAGAATTTTAGAGTTTGGTATTTTTCTTGAGTTTAAACGTTGTATTACTAAATGTTAAAAATAACTTAATGCCATTACTTTTTCTTATTTGAATTGAAGTGAGTTATTAAAAGGTCAAACATTATGAACAATTCTTAGGGAAGAATACTACGGAAGTAAAATGCAATGCATACATAAGCACTTTTATAAAAAATGTTAGTACTTATCTTGAGTTAGTATTAGAGAATAAATGATAAAAATTTAAAGGTGAATTACTAATTTCTTTTGAACTTCAATATAATAAATGAAACTACAACACTATCTGAAATTAAAATAAGAGGGTATAATTATTCACTGCTAGAAACAGAAAATTAAAGGGTTTTTTTGTATGTATTTTTAATTAACTGAGCTATTAATTTCGGATTTTGTAAAGAAGTTTTCCTATTGCATTCTCAACTAAACAAACGATGGACTTAATTAAGGGGATACTTATGAGTTAACCAATGTTTTGTCGTAAGGAAATAAATATCTTTACATGTGGCATACAGCACTATTTTGAAGTGGGAATTGATTTCATCTTACATTTCAGTTTTGTTTCAAATTGTTTATTTCTGTAAAAGAGAGGAAGGGGTGTTCCTAACAAAGATCTTTCAATCAGCTATTAATGAATCACTTTTAGTCAGGTTCAAGACAAAAGCCTTTTTATTGCTTGAGGTGGCTCAGGTTTCCAGACTTTCCTTTCCCTTTCTCACCCATTGGAGACAAAACAAGGCAGAGAGGAGTGTTAGGGGCCACTCATTATTGCGAGTTTGTGAAACAGGAATCAATCAACAAATTTGCTTCAAAGATGGGATCTAGTTCCAGATTCAGCACAAACAGTGTGACGTTCTTTCAACCTTTGCATATTTAGGATATAGCATTCTCTTTCTGCCCGATTTGTCATGGTTGGGGCACAAGTATAAGGAGCGCTGAGCCTCAGAACTGTTCTGTCCCAGTTCTACCCTAAGGAGCCATGTGACACTCGTCATATCCTCTAAAATTCTCAACCTTCATTCCTGTCAAATAATAGGTAGACAGGTCTTTTCTGATGTCCCTTCCTACTATCTCCATCTGTATTTCTATTATTTCCTGTCATATAGTACATATAAGGGCTGTCCAGAAAGTATCCATCCATGTACTATGAAAAATAAGAGGCATTTATGGCTGGATTGTTTCCAGACAGCCCTTATACATTAATAGTTTAGGTCAGATAATTATTTATATATTAGTAAAAATTAAGAACTACATTATTTGTGATAATAAAATTTCAAAATGTAAAACGAACTTCTTAGTTCCTTCTTGGTCTTGTGGCAGTTTAATAATCCACCTTCTAACAACTTTTCCTGGGTCTCCAATTTTAATTTTAATCACAAAGGAAATGGCAATTTAGAGGGCCACACATCAGAAAATAATAGAAATGTTCAGAAGAGGAGGAGGAGGAGGGGAAGGAGCAACCAGGGTCAAGAAAACAAGCAATTTGTTTTCTTAAGCAACACCATGATGTTTAGTAAATTAGGAAGCAGTTGACATACTCACTGTATGTGTATAGAAGAGGAGCTGGTGTGCTACTAAAGGAGAGCCCCAGAGATTATTAAAACTCGGCTATCAACCATTTAGCTGTGGTTTCCATGTGTCTTTTACATTAATTACTCCCATAAAACTAAAATGTAACTAGTGAAATAACTGTGGCTAGTACATGATATTGAGGATGTAATACTATGACATCATTGTAAAGAACCCTTGGAGAAACTAGAACTTATTTCACACATTCCTTTCTTAAATAAGATCTAAGAGCTATTAAATAAGAGCTATTTGTTTTATCTTTTTAAGAAAGAATTCACATAGGAATTAGGATATTTTTTATTTAGGGAGATGGATGGATGGTAGATACATACATACAGATATAGATGATAGATCATCACTAAGTTCGGTTTTCATGAAATGGTATGCACGTGTGCATATGTGTGTGTCTGAAATAGAAAACTGTCCTCAAATCCTTTTGGTTTGAAAAGAATTGCATTCAAATGGAAATATGTAGCTGAGCATGCTGTAATTTTAATTTTATTTTTAAGTTATTGTAACAAAATACTAGATGATGACATTCACACATTTACAAACATCAGCCTGAGACCTTTCTCACACCTGTACCATTCCTGTTCTGGACGAAGTCAGCGTAGCAGGGCGGCACTTTCAGAGCCCACAGAAAGGCTCACTCCCTCGTGCTGCTACAAATGTGAGTCCTTCTCAGTCTCCCTGGTGTCTTTTCTTTTAAATTATTAAATTTATTGGGGTGACATTGGTTGGTAAAAGTTGCATAGGTTCCAGGTGTACAATCCTACATTACACCGTCTATGTATTGCATTATGTGCTCACCACCCACAGTCCTCTTTCCATCACCATATATTTGATGCCCCCTCTCTACTCTCCAATCCCCCCCAACACACACACACACACACACACACACACACACACACACACTTTTCTACCTACCTCACCCTTTACCCTCAGGTACCCAATAAACCACTGACTGCGTCCACAAATTTTTGCTTCTTTATTACTTTCAGTTTTATATTCTACCTATAAGTGAGGTCACATGTTTCTTGATTTTTTCAGTCTGACATTTTGCCTAATATGATGGTTTCACTCAGTGATAAGAAAAGATGAACTACAGCCATTTGTGACAACATGGATAGACCTTAAAACCATTTCCCTGGTTTCTAATTGTCATGTCTATAGAACAGGGACAAGCGAACTTCACTTCACTAAAAGCAGCTCTTATCAGAAGTTACTTGATCTTACTACTAGCCCTAAGATCCAGTGAAAATGTAAACTCATGGCTAAAATGTGGTGGAATTCTAATGTCTGAGGTACTGAAAGGCAAAAAACAAACAAACAAAAAGCCAGCTCATGACATGCTCAGAAAAG